>CABHPH010151138.1:0-30556 GCA_902168325.1 Peromyscus nudipes | reverse complement strand
CCCTGACCAATAACTCAAAAGGGGGGTTCCCATGCCTGTGACTTGGGTATTTTTAAGACAGTCCACAGATCTTCAGGGGAGCATTACCATTCCAAGTGGTATAATTTCATCTAAACTATATATACATACACTTAAATGTATTATATGTAGTTTTAGGCAGATATTCAACAATGTGGTTCTTTATGGCCTTTTCAAGAATCCTTAGTATTATTCAGTTCATCTTCCTTCCCCTTTTGCATGGACATCATTCCCACTTCCCACTTTAAGTCCCTGCCCTACTTCCCCATTTCTTCCTTTGTGGACCCTCTAACAACCCTTACACCAAGGCTCAGGGAACAGCATGGAAGAGAGGACGGAAAGCTTGTAAGGGACATAGCAGGAAGTCTGCTTGCTGCACGACTGAGTCTTCTAGACAGAATAGGGAAGCCACACCAATGAAGGTCTTAACAATATGGCTGCTTAAAGAACACGTAAACAATGATGACACCAGTTGATACCACAGTGATGGGGAAATCACATGGCACCCCATCTGTAGATGACGAGCTGTAGCCAGTGAAAAACTGCAGAGGAAGGGAGAGTTAGTCTTCCCCAGAAATGAGCACTCTAAATGGTTATCCAATCCCAAGTGGTCATTTCTACACATACAAGCAATAATAAATAAACTCAGCGGTATTTATTTGTTTATTCATATACCTATATATACATATATATGAATGCGACAATAATAAAGAATAAGAGGCTGTGAATTTGAAAGTGAACCTAGAGAGGGGGCTAACATGGAAGGTACTAGAGGGAGGAGGAGGAGTGATGTAATTATATTTTAATTAAGTACAAAAGTTAAAAATTAAAGAAAGAAAGTGATGGCTGAACATTTTTCAGAAATTATAGGCAACACATTCTTAGACATGGAAATTTCAAAGAATCTTGAGAATAACAATGAAACAGTCATTCATCTATCCTAGAGAAACTTCAGTACAATAGAGGTCTTAAGAGTTCAAGACGCAAGGGTCACTTATGTAAGCAGCACAATTGGACTGGGAGCCACCTTCTCAGAAGCAGCTACAGAAGTGTGGAATGATATTATTCCAAAGCACTGGAAAGCCTAGAATTCTGTACTTTCTGAATCTGTCTTTTAGAAACAGAAATAAACAGCCCAGTATTGATAAATACTATTAATTAAGTTTGTCATTATACCTCAGGCAGGAAGAAAATAATCGCATGTGGGAAATTTGAGCTGTAATAGAAAAAATTTTTAAAATATGTTTATTGTATGTGTGTGCTGTTGGCATGTATGAAGCCAGAGAACAGCTTTGTGAACTCAGTTCACTTCTTCCACATTTACACGGATTCCAGGAATCACACTCAGGCCATTGGCTTAAACCTTGAAAACTTTTTCCCACCAGGCCATCTTGCTGGCCCAATAAAAAGAATTTTTAATAAGTGGCAAACAATAAGTGAGTCTAAGCAAAGATTAACTGCATGATAAGTGATAAAAATCGTGAACTCACAGAGTAGCAGTAAAATATAGGTCAATAAAAACATGGCAGTTGGGAGTGTTTACTGAAGACAGGACTATAAGGTTTCCATTGTTATCATTTCAGAGGATGGAGTTGCCAGCCACAGGCTTCAGTAAAGTGACAATGCAGGTTCACTTTGCTAGGATGGGATCTGAAAGAAACAGAAAGAAAGTGTGTAATATCAAAAGTAGTAGTGGAAAGAGAAAAATAGCTAAACTTGAAAAAGACGTGGGGCTGGAGAGATGACTCAGCAGTTAAGAGCACTTGCTGCTCTTGCAGAGGACCAGGGTTGGTTCCCAGCATCCATACAGTAGTTTACAGCCATCTGTAATTCCAGTTCCAGGAGATCTGATCCACTCTCCTGGCTTTCTTGTGTACCAGTCACACACATGGTACACATACATACATACATGCAGGCAAAATATGCATACACAGAAAATAAACACATTAAAAATAAGACGTTTAATAAAGCAGGACAAAAAACATAGATAACATGGCAGAAATCAATCCAAGTATATCAGTAGTGTGAACTAAGTATGTTATTCTAAAGATTGGATTTTTTAAAATGCCCAACTTATGAGGACCTACCTGTCCAGTACAGAGATACTGACAAGTTAAAATAAAATGATTGAAATGCAAGTCCCCACACTCTTTGGCCAGTCGGAACTTGGGAAGTAGTGTTGAGAGAAGCAGACTTGAAGACCACTGAAAAGAGGACCTCGGGCTGCGGATGGGACTTATGTCAAACTCTGAAGGTTCAGGGAGTAGACTAGTTCTGAACTTGGGTGTATTTGATACACATCCTCAAAGTACGCAAGTGGAGATTGACAAAACTGTGAGAGAGGCTTAGGTTGGGCAGAGGATAACTAACATTGGAGATTATAGAACAGACCCAGGTGAGGGTCCCCCCCTGCAGTTGTTAGTCAGGGGTGTACTGGAGGACGCTCCCAAAACAATAGAGGTTAGTGCTGCTGCTTGATTGGCCGCAAGAACTTGATGCTAAGACCTTATTGCTGAAGACATCCTAGACGTTTGTCCTATGACATGGAGAAATCAAGTTGGTACTGACCAGGGAGTCTGCTCCCTGCTGCCTAGATGTCATGGTCGTGGAAGGTGCTCTAGAGTCTGTTGGGGGAAAAAAGTCATCAGTAGTCTAATCTAGCTGTGAACCTCGTGAACTATAATAATGATCAGCATGCAAGATATGCCAATAGAAGCAACAGTGACATGAATATTATGGGGTAATCAACTGCTTCCTGATTAGATTTAAGGCACATGCCTGGTACTGTCACCTAGCAAAGAACCCTCTTTGATTATATCTATTTTTCCATTTCCTCTCTCTGGACTAGGATGGCAGGCCCTTGGGCATATGCTAAGAAATGGTAAAAGTGGGTCATATGGTGGGTTTACTTTTAGCTTTTGGGAATTCTCCACAATGATTTCCAGAGTGTCTCTACTGCACCAATAGTGAACGAGGGTTCTCCTTTACCCTATTCCAGTCAGCGTTTGTCCTCAGTTGTTTAGTTCATCCTAGCAGCTCTGACTGGAGGAAGATAGAATTCAAGTTTTTTTTTAAAATTTGCATTTCCCCAGTTGATAAAGATGTTGATCACCTTTAAAGATATTTCTCAGTCATTTTTATTTCTTTTTTGGAGAATTGTGTTTGGATCCATAACCATTTTTAGACTGAGCCATGTGTTTTCTTGACTCTTTGTTGAATTCTCTCTCTATTCTAGATACTAATCCTCTGTCAGATGTATGCTTTGTGGGTTCCTCTTCATACCACTGATTGTTTCCTTAGCTATGCAGAAGCCTTTTAGTTTTATGAAGTCCCACTTACTAATTGTGCTTAATTCCTGAGCAAATGGAGTCCTACTGAGAAAGCCCTTTGTACCCATATCACGTAGCATCCTGCCTATCTTTTCTTCTAGCAGTTCAGCATTTCCGGCTTTCCACTGAAGCCTTTGATCCATCTGCCCTTGATTTTTGAGCAGGGTGATAGATTCAATCCTCACTTCCTTTTTCCACATGTGGACAGCCACGTTTCCCAGCACCATTTGTCAATGACGCTGTCTTTCTTCCAGCATATGATTTCTGGAATCTTTGTCAAATATGAGATGGCTGTTTGGTTCTTCTAATTTGTCCCATTGGTCTACATGTCTGTTTTTGTGATAGTACCATGCAGTTCTTATTACTATAGCTTTGTAAGACAGCTTGAAGTTTGGTATGGTAGTTCCTCCAGGACTGTTCCTTTTGCTCAGGATTGCTTTGGATATCTGTGTTTTTGTTTTTGTTTTTGTTTATTTGTTTTTTGTTTTTTGGTGATTCCATATGAATTTCAGTGTTTTTTTTTTCTGTTCTTACAAGGATTGTCGTGGGATTGAGATTGGAATATATTGAATCTGTAAACTGCTTTGGAGGGTGGTCATTGTCTTAGTCAGTGTTCACTTGCTGTGAAGAGATACCACGACCATAGTAACTCTTATAAAGGAAACCATTTAATTGGGACTGGCTTATAGTTTCAAGGGTTTAGTCCATTATCATCATGTCAGGAAGCAGGGTAGCTCACAGGCAGACATGGTGCTGGAGAGGTGGCTGAGAGTTCTACATCCAGATCTGTAGACATCAGGAAGGAGAGAGAGAGAGAGAGACAGAGAGACAGAGAGACAGAGAGACAGAGACACACAGAGAGAGAAATAAAGAGAGAAAGAAAGAAAGAAAGAAAGAAAGAAAGAAAAAAAAAAAAAAAGAAAGAAAGAAAGAAAGAAAGAGAAAGAAAGAAAAAAGAAAGGAAGAGAGAAAGGAAGAAACTGGGCCTGGCTTGAACATTTGAAACTTCAAAGCCCACTCCCAGTGATACACTTCCTCCAAGAAGACCACACCTACTTTAACAAGGCCACATGTCCTAACCCCTGTCAAGTAGTGCCATTTCCTAAAGACCAGACATTCAAATCTATGAGCCTATGGGGGCCATTCCTATTCAAACCACCCCAGTCATCTTCACAATGTTACTTTGACTAATTCATGAGCCTGGGAGGTCTGCCCACCTTCCCAATCTCTCTCTTCAGAGGTTTAAAGTTTTCACCATAGTGATCTTTTCTCTCCTTGGTTAGGTTTTCACCCAGATTTTTTGGAAGGCTACTATGAGTGGGAGTGTTTTGATGGTTTCTATTGTTTTAGCATGCTTGTTATTAGTATGTAAAAGAATACTGATATTTGTGAATTGATTTTGTTATTTTGCTGAAAGTATTGATTATTTCTAGAGACTTTCTGGTGGAATTTTTGAGATTTCTTACGTATAGTGTTATATCATCTGTAAATAAGGCTAATTTGACTTCTTGCTGTGTCCCTTTAAGCTTGTTTTCTCTCTGTCTTATTGCTCTAGCTAAGTGGTTCATGAAATATACTGAAAATGTGTAGGGATAGTGGGCTACCCTGTCTCATTACTGATTTTAATGGAATTTCTTCGAGTTTTTCTGCATGTTGCCCTTGGGTTTGGCATATATAACTCTTATTGTGTTGAGGTATGTTCTCTCCAGTCCTATTCTTTTTAGGACTTTTATCATAAAGGCATGATAGATTCTGCATCTCTGAGATGATCATGTGAATTTTGCCTTTAAATCCATTGATATTATTTACTAACATATGTTGAACCATCCCTTATCTCTGGGATAAAACCAACTTGATTGTCTTTTTGATATATGGTTGTATTGTATTTACAAGGATCTTGATGAGAACTTTTGCATCTGTGTTCATCAGGGATATTGGCCTGTGGTAGCTACTGTTATTACTGTATCTGTAGCTGGCTTTAATGTCAGTTAGGGTAATACTGGGTTCATATCAGAACTTTGGGAGAGCTCTTTGTATTTTTTATTTTTTGAATAATTTAGAAAGTATTGGTTAGAGTTCTTCTTTGGAAGTCTGGTAGAATTCTGCTATCCACCTTGACCTGGTTTCTTCTCAGTCAGAAGACTTTTTAATCACCATTTTGAACTCTTTATTAGTTATGGACCCATTTAAATTGCTAATTTCTTCTTGGTTTAACTTCAGTAGTTTGAATGAATCTAAAACTTTGGAGGTTTCTTTCAGATTTTCTAAATTAATGAAGTATATATTTTCCCTTATAATATTCTGAATGTCTTTGTTGTCTATTGTAATGTTTCTCTGTTAATCTATGTCTTTGTTAATTTGGGTCTCCTCTTTCTTTGAAAAAGTTAACTGGGCCATGGGTCTGTCAATCTTGTTTGTCTTTTCAAAGAACCCACTCTTAGATTTATTGATTCTTTGTACTATTTTCTTTGTTTCTATTTCATTTATCTCTGCTTTGTTGTAGATGTAACCAACCGTCTTATTAAATAAGGAACACAGAGCCAATGTAAAGATAAAAGCCCAAGAGGTCAGAGCTAAGAGCCTTATCCTTCCACTGCAGCTAGCTTCTTCAGCCAAGAGACCTCTCCAAAAGAGAGCTACTTCCTGTGTGTTTGTCTTTATAAAGACTTCCTGTTCTGCCTTCTTATTGGTTATAAACCCAACCACATGACCATCTCGTCACTGCCTGTCTGTAGGTCACTCCTGATCTTCTATGGTTGGTATTGATATTAAAGGCGTGTGTCTCTAATGCTGGCTGTATCCTTGAACACACAGAGATCTACCTAGCTCTGCCTACCAAGTGCTGGGATTAAAGGCGTTCGCCTCCTTCAGCAAATCCTACCAGCGTGCACCACCACAACCGGCTTTCACTATGGTTTGCTAATAGCTCTGACCCCTACATACAAATAAAAATCACATTTCAGTACAAATAAAATACCATAGCCGGGTGTTGGTGGCGCACTCCTTTAATCCCAGCACTAAGGGAGGCAGAGTCAGGCGGATCTCTGTGAGTTCGAGGCCAGCCTGGGCTACCAAGTGAGCTCCAGGAAAGGTGCAAAGCTACACAGAGAAACCCTGTCTCGAAAAAAAAAAATACCACGATATTGCAGCTGAACAGGCAGTGGGCCGATGGCTTCTGATGTGCAATGGAACAGCAGCTGAAACAGTTATTCTTGAAGAGTAACTAAGCTCACGCCTCTCAATAGCAGACTGGCATTTAATAGAGGGATGTGGAGAAGAACGGGGAAGCTGAGATGAAGCCACACATACACAGCCAAGAAGAATGGACAGTTGAATTCAAAAAAACCATCAACAATTTCCAGAATTTAAAATCCTGAATCATGACATGACACTAGTGGAATTCAGGTGTTTCTGGTACATGGACTGCTCTCACCCAATGTGAGGTTGAACTGTTGACCTTGTGTATATCCTACTTCACAAATGAGTCTGTCAGATACGCTAAGCCTATAGGCTGAAGATGATGCCCCAACACTGCGGAGAAACCTCAGGTGACTGTCCAGGCAGCTGGCTGTTTCTGTCAACTCACAATTTTTTTGAAAGCTGCTTGCATGCACTTCCTGTTTTTATTTTTGTTAGGTAATATTATTTCCTTCTTGGGTCTCTGAGGGAGTTGAAGATTAGTTAGTTATAGTTGAAGATTAGTTAGTTATAGTTGAAGACTAGTTAGGATAGAAAGTGAATTAGGTACATTTTGGACTTACCAAAATAGGATAGATAATGGAATTATTTTCTCTGAATTTGTCAAATACAAATGGACTAGACATTGTTTAGGTATTCATCACTTATATATATTGTATATAGTTATTGTACTTTTGTATATAGTTTTTCTTATGTTAATTATAACCTTTTTCCTTTTTTCTTTTTATTAAAATAGAAAAGGGGAAATATAGTGGTATTTTATTTGTACTGAAATGTGATTTTATTTGTATGTTAATAAATAAAGTTGCCTAGGGGTCAGAGCTATTAGCAAGCCATAGCGAAAGCCGGTTGTGGTGGTGCACGCCGGTAGGATTTGCTGAAGGAGGCGAACGCCTCTAATCCCAGCACTTGGTAGACAGAGCTAGGTAGATCTCTGTGTGTTCAAGGATACAGCCAGCATTGGAGACACACGCTCCAATGTGTGTCTGGAGGTCTGTACAGACAGGCAGTGACGAGGCAGTCATGTGGTTGGGTTTACAACCAATGAGAAGGCAGAACAGAGATTCTATTTAAAGACAGACAGGTAGTAGCTCTCTTTCAGAGAGTTCTCTTGGCGGAAGAGGTTAGCTGCAGTGGAAGGATAAGGCTCTTAGCTCTGATCTCTTGGCTTTCTTCTCTGAATCGGCTCTGTGTTTCTTATTTAATAAGACGGTTGGTTACATCTACATTTGGGCTCTGTTTTTTATTATTCCTTCCTGTCTACTGCATTTGGGTTTGGTTTGTTCTTATTTTTCCAAATTCTTGAGTTGCTTCATTAAGTCATTCATTTGTGCTTTCTGATTTTTATAATGTAGTTGCTTGAGCTATACAGTTTTCTCTTAGGACAGCTTTTAATGTGTCTCAGAAGTTTTACTTCGTTGTGTTTTCATTTTCATTTAATTTTAGGAATTTAAAAATTTCTTGATTTCTTCTTTAACTTGTTCATCATTCAATAATATGTTGTTCAATCTCCATGAGTTTGTGTTCTTACTAGAGAATCTTTGCTGCTGATTTTAAGTTATATTGCACTATGGTCAATTAAGAGTTATTTCAATCTTCCTGAATTTGTTAAGATTTGTTTTATGTCCCAGTGTGAGGTCTATTTTAGAGAGACTTCCACAAAGTGCTGAGTAGAATGTATATCCTTTAGTGCTGGGTGAAATATTTGGTAGAAACCTGTTATGTGCATTCGATGTATGATGCCATTTAATTCTGATGTTGTTCTGTTTGCTTTTGTTCAGATAAACCATCTATGGGAGAAACTGGGGTGTTAAAAATGCCCACTCTTACTGATTTGGAGTTGATCTTTGTCTTGACATCTAGTAGCATGCTTTTTATCAAATTGGGTATGCCAATGTTTGATATGCACTTAGTATTGTAATGTTGTCAAGGTTAATTCTTCCATTGACCAGGAGGCAGTTCCTTCTTTATCTCTTCTGATTAATTTTAATTTGAAGCTGATTTTGTCAACTACTAGGGCAGTGACACCTGCTTGTTCAATGGTCCCATTTGCTTGGGGTACTTTTTCCTTCCCTTCACTCTTAGGTTACACCTATTCTTGAAGCTAAGAAGAGTTTCCATGCATTCTAAATGCTGTGGGATAATGCTTTTCTATACTGGTTTAATAAAACGCTGATTGCCCAGTAGCCAGGCAGGAAGTATAGGCGGGATAAGCAGACAAGGAGAATTCTGGGAAGAGGAAGGCTGAGTCAGGAGATGCCAGCCCACTGTCCAAGGACCAGCATGTAATGACACACAGGTAAAGCCACGGAACACGTGGCGACGTATAGATTAACAGAAATGGGCTGAGTTTAAGTGTAAGAGCTAGTCAGTAGTTAGCCTGAGCTAATGACCGAGCAGTTTTAATTAATATATGCCTCTGTGTATTTACTTGGGTCTGAGTGGCTGCGGCCCAGGTGGGACACAGGAAAACTTTCAGCTACAACTGAAAAAAAAAAAAAAGTTTATCTTTGGTTTGATCATAGTGTTTAATAGCTGAGTCATCTGTCCAGCCCAAGATGAATTTTGTTTCTCAATTCATTAAACTCACCAGTGTCTTTTGACTGGGAGTTGACACTACCGATATTTGAAGTTATTATTTGAAAGATGCATGTTGCTTGCTGTCACTTTGCTGCTGCCTGTGTTCTTGTCCTATTTTGTGTTTCTACAGTTATAGCTTCTTTTGTTTTCTTCCTTCAGTCTCTTGGCTGTGCTTTTTCCGTCCAAAGCATCATTTCTGGTACTTTCTGTAGGGCTGATTTGGTGACCATGAAGTCTTTTAGCCTGTTTATATCATGGAATGCTTTCCTTTCTCCTTCAATCATGGCAGGTAGTTTTGGTGGGTAAAGTAGTCTAAGGTGGCATCTGTGGTCTTTTAGAACTTGAAGTGCATTGCTTCAGGCTCTTCTGGCTTTTCAAGTTTCCATTGAGAAATCAGCTGTTATTTGGAAGGGTTTTCCTTTACATGTGGCTTCAGGTTTTTCTCTTGCTGCTTTGAGTATCTTCTATTTGTTCTGTATGTTTAATGCTTTAACTATAATGTGCTGTGAGGAATTCCCTTCCTGGTCTTGTCTATTTGGTGTTCCGTTGCTTCTTGTATCTATATGGATATGTCTTTCCTTAATTTGGGGACTTTTTTTTTTTTTATGATCTTGTTAAAGATCTGGTCTAAGCCATTGACCTGGGATTTTTCTCCTTCTATGTCTGTAGTTCAAAGGTTTGGTATTTCACAGTTTCTTGAGATGTCTATGTGTTCCTTTCACATTTTTAAATGGTTTTTTTGAGTAGTCTAATCCTTTACTTTATCTTCAAGTCCTGGTATTCCACTTTTTACTGATCCATTCTACCAATATGGCTTTTTTCTGTTCTGGAGAGTTTCCCAGTTAGGTTGAATTTTTCCATTCCATCTTCATTTCACCTTGAGCTTTCTTCAGTATTTTTTATCTCCTTACTAAATTCAGTTTTCAAATCTTGAATTATCTTTGTCATTTCATTTAGCCGTGTATTTGTGTTTTCCCGAACTGCACTAGAGTTTATTTCTATCCTCATTAATTTCATTGATATGATTCATGTAGTTTTTAAACTTCATGAATGGTTAGATCATATTTATGGTGATCATTTAAGTTCTGTGTCCTGGGTCTGTCTAGGCTATTCTCATTGGAGAACATTTCCTTGGGACCAGCGACTTGTGTAGGGGTGCATGCCATTTTGGTCTTTCATATCAGTTCTGTTTTTGTGATGTGACCTGGACATGGAGACATCTTTCCTTGACTGTGAGTCTAACATGAGTCTCTAGCCTGCCTGAGGCTGGGCTGGTCCAGGAGCTTCTCAGACAGAGTGTGGAGATGGCGTTGGCAAGCAAGGTTCATTCACTGATCATTTTTGCCTGAAACTTTAAAAATCTTCATCTGGCATCTTATCTGTTTCGATGTCTTTGAATTCAATTGTTGAGGAGCCCTGGCATTGTCTTATTTTTTTTCATGCTTCTCACATTTCTGTGTTGTTATTTGCACATTTAGTTTAGATATCTGTAGCAAGAATCTTAAAGAGTCTCATTAACAAAACAAAACCTGGAGCCAGGTATTGGGTTAAATCTGGAAGATCAGAGAAGCAGAACAAGCCACAGCCACCTCACCTCACCAGTTCCTCAGCTGATCCTGTTTCCTCAGACTGGAAGCCTCTGAGTCCTCATCCAGAATGAATCTCAGCTGAACTGTTGCTCAAAAGCCTAAAAGCTTAACCAGTCTAGTTCCTGGTTTTCACGCCTTATATACCTTTCTGCTTTCTGACCTCACTTCCTGGGATTAAAGGCTCACTTCTTGGGATTAAAGGCATGAGTCACCATGCCTGGCTGTTTCCAGTGTGGCTTTAAACTCATGGAGATCTGGATGGATCTCTGCCTCCCAAGTGATAGGATTAAAGGCGTGTGTGCCACCATTTTCTGGCCTCTATTTCTAGTGGCTGCTCTGTTCTCTGACCCCAGATAAGTTTATTAAGGGTGCACAATATTTTGAGGAACACAATGTCACCACAGATACCTTTTCCAGCTTTTGGTGGTGGCGTGGGGGCTTCTTATTGAGCAGCCTACTTTAAAGACTCAATCCCTGGTGCCACTCAGACAGGAGGAAACCCACTGTTATATGAGCAACACCCACCAAATAGTGCAAGAAATACACTAAAAACCAATTATAGCCACCAACACATCATCAATGTTTACTAAATTGAAGATGCTAAAACTACTGTAGAATGTGCTTTGAAATAAAAAACAAAATTGGGTAAGAATAGAAATAGTAAATGAGTGAGACATGGGAAAGGGGTAGGGTGACATGGGAAATAGAAGCAGACACTACGTTTAATAACTCAAAGGAGAAGGAAAGAAAGATAAGAGAAGTGTTATGTGGGAAGGAACAAAGAATAAAAGATTAGAAAAAGGAAAAAAGGGTAAAGCAGGGAAACTTCTTACTGACAAAAAAGTTCAAAACCAAAATTCGTCAATTTTAAGGAATTAAAAAATAAAAAACGTGAGTATTTTTTAAAAACAATACGAAAGCCAAAATATTGTTAAAAGTAGAGGGAGAGTGAAAGGAGAAAACATAGGAGAAAGGGGGGAAAAAGAAAACTAAGAAAAAAAAGTGTCCACTTAAGGAAAATGCATAAACAAAATCAGGTGAATATAGGAAAGGGAACAACAAATAAAAATATAAATTTACAAACTAAGACACAGTAAAAATTCAGACAAGAATGTAGTTAAAAAAAGGGGGGAGGGGGGGATTCACAAGCAGTTTTTAAAGAAAAGGGTCATTTAACAGCTTCTTCAGCCCGACTCTTTTAATTTAAATTATAAAAACTGACAAGCTTAACTAAACAGCACATTATTTGGGACTATTAAAAAGAAACTCAGAGACAGATACCAAGTGAAGGATGTAATTCAGAGATTTGCTCCTGAGTGGAAAGGGAGGGCATGGGAGCAATGCGTGTCCTGAGGCCCAGAACCTTCCAGCAGGCTTTGCTAAGCTCCGGTATTTTAAAGAGATTTTAATCACTACTCATTATGTGTTGAAAGAGGAATCGCATCGTCAGAGCTGAGTAGATATTCCTCGCCGAATCACAGAGCCCGTGACAGGCAGGTCGCTTCTTCGTGCGTCTTCCTACTGTGGGCTGCTGCGTTGGGGTTTGGAGAACCGGAGGAGCTGGGTTTGGATCTCAGCATCATGAATGATTACTGTGCTGCAGAGTCACCCCATGGGTGTGAGTGCGCGGTAGAGTTGTGGAGTGTGTAGAGAGGAGTCAGCTCTCACGACTTTTCCCGCCAGGTCCTGGAAAGCATCGAGGAGGACGCATTTACTCTACCCCAAAACCCACCTTGGCCACTACAGACAAGGAAACCAAGATTCTGAGGATTTTTACTAGGAACACGCTGTGGAACCCAGGCCACTCCAGGTCTGACTCACTTCAGATCTTCCCTCCTTTCCTTCCTGTCTTCTGTCTTTTCTTTTTCTCCCATCATTCTTTTCCTCACCCCAGAGCCTTTGCTCTCAGTAAAACTCGACCCTCTGTAGCCCTGGGTGACTGAACATCTGAAATGTTTCACAGATCCTTCTGGAAGAAGTTGAGTGGAGAGAAAGGAGATGGATGGGCTCCCACCCGGCTCTCACCCGGTTCCCACCCGGTTCCCACCAGGTTCCCACCAGGTTCCCACCCCTGTATTATTTGTCCAGCCTGAGAAAGCGGCCGAGCCTTATCAACATTTTCTGCCATTGCGTGTTGCTTCTGTGGAAGATGTTTCTTGACCTGCCCCACTGCTCACTCCCTTCTGTCTGTTTCTCTGCTGGCTTCCTTCCCATAGCAGTTCATGTTTGCTCTGCAAGCAACGGAGCCGGTGGGCCTTTCTTCCCCGATGAAGCGCCATTTGCATACCATGCAAACAGGCCAGCTGCTGCTGCCTCGCTCACAGTGATGACAAATAACGGTCACAGTGTTTATGCGGATCCCTCCTGGGGCCTTCTGGGAACTGGGGCATAGCTCCAGGGAGAAGGGGGTTTACTTGGATCTCAGCATCATGAATGATTACTGTGCTGCAGAATCACCCCACGGTGTGAGTGCGCGGTTAGAGTTGTGGCTGAGAGACGCCTGTCCTCAGAGAGAAATCTCAGTCTTTTCACTGTGTCTGAACCACCCTATCAACGTTTAGACTCCATGTGGTTTCTGAGTGCATTTTTCTTCAATGTAGTAGAAAATTTAGGAAGTTCCGGTGTTTCTACGTTTTCCCTCCAAGGGTCATGGGTTATATTATAAATCCAGTATATCAATATGAACATCATATGTAGAGAAGTGGCAATAAATTAAAAACTGATCAGAAAAAATACCCTGAAACAGACTAAAAGGCTTCTCACCCTTATTTTCTCTGTGGCTGCTGCCTCTGTTTTCCCCTGATGTCTTCCCAGAGACTGTGTGTTGTCTAGATCCACCCTTTACACACATTTCGTACACAGAGTGCTCCAGTCTGTTAGCTGTGAACTGGCCGTTTCTGCATTCAGACTCCATTCTTTGCTCTCCAGACAATACTTGTTTTGAATCTCTTCTTCTCATGACCTAGTCTGCTGTCTAGTTTGGAATATTTTACAACCATCAGTTAAGACATATAGTTTCTAACTATCCACATAAAGATATATGTATGTATATTTCTATATTATACTATTTCTATGAAAATTCTATACTGTATTTCTACAAATAATATTTGTGCGTGTGGTGTGCATGTGTGTATGTTTGTGTGTGCTCATGTGGGTGGAGGCCAGAGGTCAATGTCACTTTCCACCTTACTTGGGGCCAGTTATTCACTAGACTTGGGGCTCACTGGCTGTCAGGCCAGCTGGCCAGTAGGCTCCAGAGTTCTCGGTCTCTTCCACTAGTGTTGGCAATTAAGCATGTTGTATAATGCCTAGCTTTTTTCCCCCTTAAACATGGGTACTGGGGAGCTAAACTTAGGTCCCCATGCTTGTGTGAAAAATACTTTATTAAGTGGGCCATAGCCCGAGTGCTGTTTCTATGAATATTTCTACACTATGTATATTCCCATATTGTATTACTCAATAGTTTATTATTTCTATACTATTATTCTGTGCTATTCCCATGAGTCTTTCTGTACTATACTCACTATTTCTCAATTACGTTAGTTCCTTGAATATTTCCATACCATGCTACTCACATTATATTATTTCTATACTGTGGCACCTCTATGAATGTTTCTATACCACACTATTTCAGGATGCATGTGATTATATACATAGTTAAAATTAGCCAGCTTCTAGAAACCCGATCGTTAGTTACTTAGCCAGCCCAGGTGAAGAGCTGATAACAAATAGCCAACGGTCAGGCTGCAGCAGCTGCTAAGCCCCCAGCGACTGATTAGATCTAACTATTTTACACGTTAATGCTCTGGGCTCCGGGGGTTTATACAAATGTCATTGCACTTGACTGATTTTGCCAGCAATTGTTTTGAATTCCAAGACTTGAAACAGAAGTTTCAGGTGGCAAGAAGTTAAACTGTGTGTCTGCTTGACAGGCATTGCAGCCAGCTCACAGTGTTTATGGTTTCCTGGTGGTGTGCTGAGCCCCAGGGAGGCTTGTGGTAAGTGAGAGGCAGGGCTCACTGTGCAGCCCAGCCTGGCTCATGCTACTGAAGACTGTCCTCAAATACCCATAGCAGGGCCTTTATGCTTTGCAGGCCCCTTCTCTCTTCCCTGTCAGATTGGCTTCTCTCTTTACATCTGAGCTCCATTTTGTGATGGCCTGATGATGGCCACTCCCTGGAGTTTCCCATGAGCACACGTTCAGCTGCCTGATGTTCACGGGCTTTTCGCGCCAGTCTTCTCCTGCTCCACCCCTCTGCTCTTCCTCCTCCTCTCGGCTTCCTCTCAACTGACAGCGATCATCTTACCCACATGCCTCCTCGTTTTCTCTCACCCCACATTGGCTGTGTCTGCACACTCTCAGCCTGAGCACTAAGATCCCAAATTCTGCCTCCTCTCACTACCATACTGTGAACATTTCCATCCGCTCTCTGATCTCTACTGCAGAGACTCTTCACGTTGTACTTGTGAGAAAGGGTCTCTCACTGATGGCCAAGCTCACTGACTAGCTGGCCGGCCAGAAGCTCCTAGCGGCCCCCCTGTCTCTGCCTTCCCAGCACTGCGGTGACAGGCACGCACCACCACACCCAGCCTTTTCACGGACGCTGGGCATTGAGCTCATGTCCCCATGCTCATGTGGCAAGCACTTTACAAGCCGTCTCCCTGGTCTGCTGGCCCCATCTTTCTGACTGCGTCTTCCTCTGCTGTACCACCACCACCCCTGACAAGTCTCTGACTGTCTGAGCTGGTCAAAGACCTGTCCCAGAACCTTGGCTCTTGATGTGGCCTAGCTTTGAAAGTGCTCTTCTCTGGACCCCTAAGCCACTCTTTCTAGGTCCTGGGAACCCCAACTCAAACACCCTCCCTGCTTCTTGTCTGCTTCTCTCTGTTCACCTTTTCTCTTTAGCACTGATTGTCAGCACCTTAGACATTTATTGTTGACCTTGGTGGGAAT
This sequence comes from Peromyscus nudipes, assembly GCA_902168325.1. NCBI lineage: Eukaryota > Metazoa > Chordata > Mammalia > Rodentia > Cricetidae > Peromyscus > Peromyscus nudipes. The sequence goes on along the minus strand of CABHPH010151138.1, from coordinate 14,888 downwards.
CCATCTCTCCAACTAGAACGTACTTGAAGAAGACAGTGATTTCAGTGTCTCTCTGAACTCCCTGGAACAGTGGGCCCCACAGTTGGTCCTCAGCACACGGTTCCTGGAGAGGAGAATGAATGGCCAGTGGCTGAGAAGCTGTTCTGTTGCTGTTGTTGAATTGGTGGCCACAGCTCCTTCAAAAGCAGATCTTCCCCTCAACCACATTCTGGAGCACATCTCACCTCCTTTTGAGACAGGATAGGAAGACAGGGAAAATTCCAGAAGGGAAAGGAGTCCCTTACCCTGTCTGGTTAAAGCCTCATAATAGCTGAGGAGTGAGAATTCCAGCAGGTTGAACATTTACTTAAGGCCTATCTCCTTTCTTAGCTATAAACTGACAATTTTGTACAAATTTCACCAGAAACCCCACTTACGTAAAAAAAGGACAGGTCCTACCCGACCCCATGCAACCCCGTGGGTGTCTTTCCCCTTACCATTGTGTTCCCACTCAAGTCCCCAGAAAAGCCACCCTGGATTCCACTTACTACAGAGAGCGAAGGAAACAACAGTGTCTTAGTGACCTTTTGAGATGCAACAAGAGCCTCCCAAAAAAGTCTATGTGGCTAGTGCCAAAGCACGACACTGGGGCTTTTCTTTGAGGCGTATGTACCCACATTCAGGGATGTCTTGTTCTTATCCCAAGTATCTCTTTTCATCTTAACTCTTATGCTTACAACCTTTTAAAGAAAACATGACTTTTCCTTGAGAAGCCCACACCCATGCTCTCAGATATACCTTGTTTTTTCCTCAACACCTTTCTACTTTAAATACATATACTACTTTAGTCTTTTTGAAAATGTTATAGTTTATACAATTTACACAATGTACTTTGATGACATCCATCCGTCATTACCTTTCTCCAACTTCCCTTAGTGTCCTCTACCCAGGCTCCCTCTCAACTTCATGTCCTTTTATTTTTTTGTCTTTAGTAACCACCCGAGTCCAGTTCATACTGCTCAAATGTACGCATGTCTGAGCTATCTGATGGGACATGAGCAACCTCCCGATGGCCACGTTCCAAAGGAGAATGACTTTCCCTCCTTTAGCAACTGTCAACTGCTGATAGCTCCTTCCTCCAGTGTTGTTGGAATACTCACTGACTTGATCTCGTTCAGTTAACCACAAATGATGTGAGCTGATGTGTGCAACCTGCATGGTGAGTCCAGAAGTCAGCCTTTCACATATCTCCTCGTCCACCAGTTCGCACTCTCCCTCCATGTTCCCAGAGTCTTGGGTAAGGGTGGGGGGAGGTTGTACAGATGACCCATCCATAGCTGAGCACTCGGGGTTACTTATACTTAGCATTTAACCCTTATGCAAAAAGAAGTTTCCTTGACCAAAGTTGACAGCTACACAAATCTATGAATATAAACATAAATATTTAGAAGGTGATTTGATGCCTCCTAGGACTTATCACCTCCTCAGTCATGGACTTTTTCTCAAGTTTGCAGTATCAGCCATAACATCCCTCCTGTGGAGCAAGACTCATCTAGTTAGAAAGCAATTGGTTACTCCCATAACTGTCATGCTGTTATTGCACCAGTGGACACATCTTGCCAGACAGGTTGGTATTGTAACCTGCAAGGTCCAGAACTGAGTGATTCCACTGATGTCTGCATAATACCTTCTGGTGCTAGGTAAGCTATCTGGATTACCTTCTCTCTGTCCTGCATCCAAAGTGAGCAGTGTCTTCGGTAATAGAGTCTTAACTAGTTAGAGTGGGCAACTAAGCAATGAGAATAGCCTGTGTTGTTTTAGGTGTCTCTGGGGCCTCTCTGACCACTAAGCTATAGGAAGGTAGCCCTTGCCTGAGACCAAGATTTTCACTTAACTCATGACTTCTCAAGGCAAAATTATCCAGGCCACCCTGTCTCAAAAAACAAACAAACAAAAACAACAAAAAACACACAACCAACCAAACAAACAAACAAACAAAAACCAAATGAAAGGTCTTAGACACCAAAGAGAATACAAGGAAGCCCCACTTCTGTGTATTGGTTTACAAAGAGGGTGGAGGCAACTCTACAAGTCTGGGGTACTTCTGTGAGTGAAAGACTGCCTTATTAGTGACTTCCAGAACAACAGGCATCAGCTGGGACAGACCAGGCAAGTGAGCTGTAAATTGAATGTGTCTCCCTAACCTCCTATGTTGAAACCCTAAATCCCAGGCTGGAGATTTGACTCAGCTGGCACAGTATTTGCATGGCATGTCCAGAGCCCTAGGTCCCACCCCCATGCTGCATAAATCAGGCAGGGTGGCACACACCTGTAATCTAACACCCCTGGGAGTTAGAGGCTGGAGAATAAGAAATTCGAGGTCATCCTTGACTACATAGTGAATTCTAAGCTACACAGACTACTCCAAACCCGGTCTCCAAAGAAGAAAATGAGGGGGAGGAGGAGGAAGAGGAGCCATAACCATGCTAAGGGGTCAGTACTGGTAGGTGTAGTCTTTCCGGAGATGACTAGTCCATCAGGTGGAGCACTCAGGATTGGGGCTAGTGTCTGTATCAGAGACCTAGAAGGCAAGGCTCAGCACACCCTGGAGAGCACAGGGAAGGCATCCTCTCCAAACTGGGAAGCTCGCATTGGATACCAGAGTTTCCCCTTCGTAGCTGAGGTTGTACACTGTACAGCTCTGGGAGGCACCATTCCCTCCACGTTCTGCTGCACAGTACTACCATGGAGTTGTACAATGCGCCTCTGCCTCACTCTCTAAAATGTCTTTACTCTTGGCTTGCCTCTCAACTTGGAGCTACATGAAAACCTAGGTGAAGATATCCTGAGGTACACTCAAGCAAAGGTAGCTACGTTTATGGGTAATTAGTGGAGATATTACTTATGAGAAAGAGTCTTAGTTATACAGGAAAGTTTCTTTTATGATAGACTTCAAGTTAAAATTCCATGGTTATCATAAGAATGACCTTTGAGTTGTTGGCCAGGACTGTCCAAGAGACTCCCAAACCATATACCCTATGGTAATCCTTGATTACTCCTCAAAGGTGAATGTAAGTCCCATTGCTGAAGACACCACACCCTTAAGAAGCAGGGTCCAGAGACCTCTGAGCTGGAACTGACAGGAATGTTCCCTCCCTGGGAACTAGCTTTCACGGTACCAGAAGGCACCATGCAAGCTTCTGAAGGAGTGAGGCAACCAGAAGGCCTACCCGGCTATGACGTCAACGAACCACCTCAGTGGCCCGCATGGCAAGATAATCCTACGGGGGAAGCAGCGACACACAGTAAGGCAGTGAGAACAGTTCTCTAACTGGACTTAAAACCTGCTCCACAAGGCAGAAACCATGCCTGGTACTAGAAACCTAGCTAACTACCCAGTGCTAGTGAAATCAAGGTTATTGGAGAAGAACCTAAAACTATTACTTGACTAAACCAGGGTACTCCCTGACAACAGTCTATAAACATTTGTCCTTATACCCACAGATAAGTGTAGTCTTCACCACTACCCCATTAAAGTCTTTCTGCAACAGAGACCAGTATAGAAAACCACAACCAATAAACTACAGAGCTGTGGAGCCCAGTCCCAGTAGGTGCATCCACAAAACACTCCCACCCCTAAGGCTCAGGGGGCATTGCAGAAGAGGGGGCGGAAAGACTGTCAGAGCCAGAGGAACAGGGACTTTGCTGTGAGAGTGTCTCTCCTAGTGACATCAGAAGATACACCCCTAAACTCTCACCAGCATGATTGCCCAAACGTGAGCTAAACAAGGATGACACCAATGCCCATGCCAAACAAACCATATAGGAAGAACTACAGGCAACTGAGAGAAGCTGAGAGCCGGAGAGGTGTTTCCTCAGGGAAGAGCACACTGATTGGTTGTACAGTGCAAATGGTCAGCCCTGAAAACATGCACACAAGAAACATCATATGGACTCAACAGATTATATTTAGAAATACATATGTATGTACAAATACATATATGCATGTCATAACAATTAAAACAAGAGGCCATACATTAGAAGAAGAACAGGGAGGGTTTGAAGGGAGGAAAGGGAATGGAGAAATGTTGTAATTAGATTATAACCCCCAAAAGAAACAAAAACAAACCAACAAAAAGAATATGAAACAAAGCAAATCTATTGCTGCCAACCCTATCTTCAGGCTGTGCAGAGCACGGGGAAGTTAGGCTGATATCTAAAAGGTGCTCACGCCCGTGGTGTCCATACGCCGTGTTTTCCCCACTCACCCACTGATGTGTGTGTGTTTTAGTAAGCGTGAGTGTGTCAGTCTCCCTTTGGCACGTTGACTCTGTGTCCTTCGGTTGTCTTTCTGGGAGTACGAGAACTCACTCACAGGATAATCTGAGTTAGTTTCCTATGGTGCCTGCGTGCTGCTCTCCAGCCTGTATTTCAGTTACAGTTCAGCAGCATTTGTGGACAATCCTTTTTCTACATGTCCTTGCCAATCATTGCTTTCATTATTGTTATAATTTCCGTTCTGACTCAGATAGATAATATCTCATTGTAGTTCCGATTTGCGTTTCCCCAGTGGCTAAGGATATTGAGTACTCTTTTCATGACTTTTTTTTTGACCATTTTTATTTCTTCTTGGAGAGAGGTGTCTTTTCAGAACATATTTTTTTTCTTTCAACTATTTGGGGGTTTTCTGAAGTTTCTTATGTATTCTGTATATGTATCTTTATTTATTTATTATTTATTTAATTTATTTATTTTGTTTTTACATCCCAAAGTTTCTCCTCCCTCCCCTCTTCTTATCACACCCCCCCATGCTGTCTACTCCTCCTCCAGTGTTTTTCTTCAGACACAAGTGGGCCCCCCATGGATATCAGCCAGCCATAGTATATCAAGTTGCAGTGAGACTAGGCACCCCTCTTGTATTAAGGCTGGGTGAGGCCATGCAGTAGAAGGAATGGGTCCCAAAAGAAGGCAACAAAATCAGAGATATCCCTGCTCTCACTGTTAGGAGTCTTACACAAAGACCAAGTTACACAACTGTAACACATGTGCAGAGGGCCTAGGTCAGTCCCTAGGAAATCCTAGGCTTCCTGGTTCTCAGTTCAGTCTCTGTGAGCCCCTATGAACCTAGTTTAGTTGATTCTGTGGGTTCTCTTGTAGTGCCCTGGACGCCAAGGGTTCTACAATCCTTCTTCCCCCTCTTACAAAGGCTTCCTTGAGCTCTGCCTAATGTTTGGTTGTGAGTCTCTACATCTGTTTCCATCAGTTGCTGGGGGAAGCCTCTCTGATGAGAGCTGGGCTAGGCACCAATCTATGAGTCTAGCCGAATATCATTAGGAATCATTTCATTGACTTTTTTTCCCTATTCACGTTTGGTTCTATCCTAGGTCTCTGGGGTATCCTGCTTCTGGGTCCTGACCTCAGCGGGGATCCCCCTCTCAGGGTATGGGTCTCCAGCTGTGCCAATCATCAGTTGGCCACTCCCACAGGCTCTGTGCCATCTTTGCCACAGCACATCTTATAGGCAGGACAAATTGTAGGCTTTGTGGCTGGGCTGGTGCTCCAGACCCTCCACTGGAAGTCTTGCTTGGATATAAGAGATGGCTGGTTTAGGCCTGAATATGTAGGTTGTAAAAGTTTTATTTTATGTGTATGAGTGTTTGTCTACATGTATATAAGTGCACTGCCTGCATTCCTGGTCCCATGGAGGCCAGAAGAAGGCATCAGATCCCCTGTAGCTGGAGTTAGAGGTGGTGTAACGCCTCCATGTGGGTGCTGGGACCTGAATCTTGGTCATCTGCAAGAGTAACAAGTGTTTTTAACCTTGAACCATCTCTCCAGCATCAAGATATTTGAAAGATGAAAGTAGATGGGGTTGGAGACTATTTTGCTAATGAAATGGACTAAATATAGAAACACATGTACCACGTGTTCTTTCCCTTATGGGAACCCTATAAAATTATCACCTTGAATGTGGAGTGATGATTTCCTGGCGCTTGGGAAGGGCTGTGGTGGGTGGTGGAAGACATGGATTTAATGAGGGTGTGCTACAAGTATGGCTGAGATTTTACACAGGACCCTATTAACATGTGCCATGAACGTATGTTAATAAAAAGGAAACAAGTATGTTTAAAAAGATCGTTCAACAGCCCATTGATTGTGTCACTACTGTGTCTGCCACAGCGTTTTCCTTCTCGTGGTGTGCTGTGTGCCCTGGGTTTTGAGTATTCAAGCACATGCAATTCATGAATGTAAAGTGAGGAGGGATGAGAGGAACTCATGAATTCCTTGGTTCATTCAAGTAACCATGAAGTAGAAAAGAAAAACACAGGAGGCGAGAGAATGGGCTAGCAATGCAGTGAGAAAAGAAGGCTTATGACTAACTGATTTAAAAAAAACCAACCAGTGGAAAATGGAGATCTGCCCACAGACTGTGCAGGCATCATGGGAACTAGCAGTCCTTGGTAGAGGGAGCCACTGATTGAAGGTCTTGGAAGTTCCATCCATGGGACTTGATGATGGCATTTGAAAGCAGGACGAAATGGTGTACCAAGTCAAAGCCATGGCAGGAGCAGAGGTGGAGGGTTAGAGAGAACCTACATGGCTCCACTGATGGAACTGAGCAGCAGATGTACCTGGTGGCCATTCACTGGTCATAGCCATGGGGCTGATGACGAAGTCAAATCAAAGCCACATTGCTCTGTTCGCCATGCCAGAAGGGAGCCTGGTCATTTCAGAAGCAGGTCTTGCAGTCACAGCTGGCAAAGCCACCTTCTTAATGGAAGCTAAGATTGAGAGAGTGACCCAGTCAAGCGCTGTCATGTTGTTTTCCAACTATTTCCTGTGTGTTGACAGCACCTAGAGTCTGGGACAGAAATGCCTTTCAGACTGAGCCTGGAGTGCTGAAGTATTTCCTACAAAAGTAATTTACCTGCTCTGATGATTAATCTCAATTGTCAACTTGGTGCGAGATAGAATCTTAGGAGTACTTGTCTACGTGCATACAAGTGCACGTAGGACTGGACTCTGAGCATACCTGTGATCATCTTGATTACATTAATCAAGGTGTGAGGACACCACCCATTGTGGGTAGAAACATTCCCTGGGTTGGGGTTCTGGACTGCATAAAGGTGAGAGAGCAAGCCACACACCAGCATTCATCACGGTCTGCTTCTTAACTGTGGAGACGATGTGAGCAGCTGCCTCAAGCTCCTGACACCGTGACTCCCCTCCGTGATGGACTGGAGTCTAGAACTGGGAGCCAGAATGAACTCTTTCTCCCTTAATGTCTTCCTTTCATCTTGGGAAGAGTAACCAAGACACCCGCCTTCCAGACAAAGGCTTTTTGTTCTTTTTGTTTCTCCATGTCTTCAGACACTCACAGCACAGGCACATTTATGCTGACCTTGTTGCCATGCTGAGTGTAGCTTCCTTGGAGTATTTGTCTGTATAATGGGCCATTATAATATGTAAAAAGGAGTGATGGATGAGTGGAAGGTGGCTAGAATGATTTCAGTTGGAAGAGACAGAAGCAGCTGAGACTATCACCTCTGTGGAACTGAGTAGAAACTGATGAGGCTATTCATATTCCTTTTCTTGCTTCTGTGACCAAATACCAAGCAAAAACCAACTAAAGGAATAAAGCTCTTGTTTTGGTTCATGGTTTGAGAGGACACAGTCCATGACGGAAGAGAAGGTATGGCTGTGGGATGCAGGAGATGGCTGGCCACATTGTGTCTGTAGTCAGGAAACCAAGAGGGATGGATTCTGATGCTTGGCTTGATTTCTTCTTTTTATTGAGTCCTGCACTCCAGCTTATGTGATGGGGCCACCCACATTCAGAGTAAGTCTCTCTTCCTTAGTTAAACAGACACATAGACACATGCAGAGACATATCTCCTGGGAATTCTAGAGCAGTCAGGTTGACAGTAGATGTTGACCATGGCAGAGGCTTTGAGTTGTTTGGTCATCTGGCAAAAGGACATTCAGGAGAGTTGAATGTCATCTTAGCGTCTAGTCTCTGATGTGGGGAGGATGTTCAAGTTTTCTTCCTCCCTTCCTCCCTTCCTCCCTCTCTCCCTCCTTCCCTCCTTCCCTCCCTCCCTCCCTCCCTCCCTCCCTCCTTCCCTCCCTCCCTTCTCTCTCTCTCTCTCTCTCTCTCTCTCTCTCTCTCTCTCTCTCTCTCTCTCTCTTTCTTCTTTCTTTCGAGACACGGTTTCTCTGTGTAGCCCTGGTTGTCCTGGGCCTCACTCTGTAGACCAGTCTGGCCCTGAACTCAGAGATCCACCTGCCTCTTGCCCCCCAGGTGCTGGGTGCTGGGATTAAAGGCATGTGCCACCACTGCCCAGCTATGTACAAGTTTGCTCCATGCCCACTGGCCTCTTTTTACCACCAATGGCCCCATCCTTCCATTATGAAGTCAGGGTTGTGTTTTACTTCCCAGAATTAATGAGGACAGAAGTGAGGTTAGTGGTACAAAAGGACAAGCGCTCTAATGCACAGTATTAACACTTCTTACAGCCCATGGACTGGATGCCTTGTGTGTATCACCTCACATCCTTAAAATATCTACTGAGGCTGCTATTGTCCTTAATCTTTACAGGAAACAGGCATACATGTCAGGAACTTTCTCAAGTGCTAGAGTCTGCCTCCCTTGCTGGCCTTGCAAACCTTTAAGCTTTGGTATTTACAGTTTTTACTTTGATTAATTATTAAGGGCTCTCATTGGAAATGGACTGTAGAGCATCCTAACAATGATAACAACAATAAGAACTATGTCGTGGTTTCTCACTGTGACGGGCCAGCACTGATCTGTGCACTGTGTGTGTAGCGACCTCTTAATCACATATAGAGACGTCAGTACTACACCTGCCTTATGGAGTCTGGAAGCAAAGAGAGGCTCACCAACATGTTGAAACAAGGCAGTGGCTGAGCGAAACTCCAAACCTCGGTGATGAAGTCATTAGATAATTTAGAAGCTGAGCAGACTATTAGGAAGCAGCAAGGACCTTCCTGAGTCTTATTGCTGTCACCATGGTGGGAGCATTCCTGTTAGTGTATGACATACACTGATGTCACAAAGGCTTGTCAATGCCTTCTATTTTGAGCCTGCTCTGTCCAACAAGAAGGGATATTCAGCAATAAGCCATATCCACAGGCATGTGCAAACATTTAATTGTAGAATTACTTTCCTGAATATCACCATAAATCCATAGTTACTTAAGTACCAAATTCATAAAATACCCTCCTCTTCTTTTAGTATCTACTTGGTGAAGCTCTACGAACAATGGGCATTTTTCTTATTAATTTCCCAAAAGAGTAAGTCTTGGTAGCTCATTGAAACATATCTTTTCAGCAAGATTAATTTTAAAGTTCGACATTATGGGTATCATATTAAGCTGTCAGCCTAGGAAGCAATACAGAGAAAGATCTCGGCAGAGCACCAGGGGCTAGGAGGCGTATGTGAGTGATTCTTTTCTCATTATGTCATTTCTAGCTTGTGAGGAGAGACACTTGTGCCATCCTTACCATCAACCACCGTATCATTGCTGCTTCAAACTGTTTCTAGAGCTGTGGACACAGAATATTATGTCTGTCGACAGCTCCAATTAGCTGGCATGTCTGACTGGTGACAGCACCATCTACTTTTGTTTATGGCGACGGTGGGAGCTTTAGCTCGTCTCCCCCCCTCCAGTGGCAGACAGATGGATAGAGCTATATAATCATCAAGGGAAGTGTGTGATATTCCCCCTTCACAAACCGCCACGCGGAGCAGAACCAACGGCCTTTTGTCTGCTCTTCGAAGTGACTGTCAAGTTAGGAGGCTGAATATGTATGAAGCTCATCACACGTATGTACGAGTAGAACACTTGAGCCGGCAGGGTGTTGACATCATACAGATGCTTTTCCAAGACGAGGTGATGTTTCATTGGTGTCGAAGTGGCATTGTTTGTAAGTCTTCTACTGAAAAATTTCAAAATATCAACCAGTCAACTTTATGATTATTTCTATAATGGTAAAGAAAACTGTTAAATTTCATTTCATAATATTTGATATTATCTTTTACTCAATACATGACAGAACAATTTGCTTTGAATTCCCTACGTTTATTTTCTCCCCTAACTCCATCTTTTGCTCACTAGAGACCCATGGGAGACAAAGCTCACTGTGGTGATAGTGAAGAGAGCTGTGTGTAGTTCAGAGCACATGACACACAATTCTATTTTCCAATTGATGGATATATGATGTAAGAGCTATGGAGAGAGCTCAGCCCATAAAGTGCTTACCTTATGGTAAGTTCCTGGGGTTTGCTCAGCCTGCTTTCTTATACTACCCAGGACCACCAGCTCAGGGCTGGCACCACCCATAGAGGGCTGAATACTTGAGTTCAATCCTTAGCACTCATGTGAAAAGTAGGGTGTTCAAGAAATGCCTCCAGTCCCAGTGCTGGGTGGTAGAGACAGGAGCATCCTGTGCTTTGGCTAGCCAGTCTAGCTGGATCACTGAGCTTCAGTTTCAATGAGAGAACCTGCCTCAATAAAAAAAGGTGGAGAATGATGGAGGAAGACACTTGAAGTTAACCTCTGGCTTCCACAAGCACACAGACGTGCACACACATAACGCACATATTTATGCATGTGTACATTTCCAGTGTTGCAATGGTTGGTCATTTGACACCTGTCCTGTGACAGGAGGACACAGGTCAGTTTTCTCACCATCAAGCCTCTGCGACCTAGTGCATGCCATGCAGATGGGGCCTCTGCTGCTTAGGTTGTTGCTTTTTTTTTTTTTTTAAATTTCTGCTTTGATTTAAAGCAGAGCCATTTGGGAAGAAGGAACCTCAGTTGAGAAGATACCCCCAATAGGATGGCCTGGGGGCAAGACTGTGGGGCATGTTCTTGGTTGATTATGATGTGGGAGGGAGGAGCTTACAGCGGGTGGTGCCAGCCCTGAGCTCGTGGTCCTGGATGGATGTATAAAAAAACAGGCTGAGTAATCCATGGGAGCTTAGTGTTTATCACAGTAATAAAAAGCAGATTAGGATAGGGTCCAGCCGAGATGTGTCAAGGAAATTAATACTGTGCAAATGGCTAGTATTAGAACTTCAGAGAAAAGAAAATACTATCCTTTGGTTTCCTGAGACTAGAACCTCTCATTAAGAAAGACTTCCTTTTGTATTCTTTTTATCTCCCAGCTTAGCTAAGAACTAGGTAGAAGTAGGTGCTCGTGCTGGCTGTGACAGCTGGGTGAGGGGCACGATTTGGGCAGAGGGAAATGTACTAGAAGTCACTAGGTCCACAGAGCATCCCAGTAAAACCACAGCAGGACTGAGGGAGAAGTGCCAGAAGAGCAAGGTTGAGACGGAGGCCTTTGAAGAGTGGACCCCAAGAGCCCGAAGGAGACAGTTTTAAGGGAGATTGCTCCCCCACTGCCCTTACTCAAGTACAGTGAGGGTTTAAATATGGGTCTTGACCACATGTCAGGCCCCAGATAAGACAAGACAACTGAGACCCGGTGTGATGCTATGCCACTTTTCAAGTGGATAGGTGGTATAAAAAAGGAGAAACAGAGCCGGGGGGTGGGGTGGGGTGGGTGGCGGCGGCGCCTGACTTTGATCCCAGCACTCAGGAGGCAGAGGTAGGCAGATCTTGGAGTTCAAGGCCAGAGTGAGTCTGAGGACAGCCAGGACTACCCAGTGAAACCCTGTCTTGAAATCAATCAATCAATCAATCAATCAATCAATCAATAGATAGGAGAAACAGTTCTAGATCTGAAAGTCTGGAATTGTTTTGCTGGCAAAGCCTACCATGTCCTGTCTGATATAGACATCCTTACATAATAGATTGTTCATGTGTTTCTACATATGACAGAGTTGAATAAAAAGTACACCTTAGTTTCGCCACTTCATACTCAATGAGCTGCCCCCCCTCCTACCTGGCCGACTTCCAAAAAGGAGCCTGAAGCTACGTTCTGAACAAGTGTTTGGAATCTGAAAATCAGTATTTATCGGAATGAATGACTGCTCTCTGAGGGCAGAGGTCACACTGTTCACAGCTTTCCATCCCCGTCAAGCCCCGAAGACTCAGAAAAAAGTGTAATTAAGGTTTGTGGGACCGGAACATCACCTAGTAAACGTTTCCGTTCCACACTGGGGCCGGCCTGTTCCATTTCCTGAAGTTTTCCACTACTTGAGTCCCTTTCTCCAAGTCAACCTGGGCTTTCAGGATTGTAGGCCTCCCGGAGATTGCACAGCGAATACCAGTGCAGAGGCGCGGTCTATTCCTGAGGGAGTCGGGCCTGCCTGCCTCTCAGATCTGGTTAGGCTGTCTTTGCTCACAGAAAATTGCTCTTATTCCACACTCTTTCTCATATACACTAAGTCTTGACCCAGTCACTTAAAACCTTCTATTTACTTGTTTTTAATTAAATTTAATTGACATATTTTTTAAGACAGGCTCTCATTGTGTAGCTCAGGCTTGTCTTAAACTTGGGATCCTCCTGCCTCAGTTGAATACTGGGTTTACAGACTGGTGCAACCATGCCTGGCTAGACGTTCAGCATATTTATCTCCACTTGGCAAAAGTATTTGCACATGATTTCTCCCCAAACCCTAGGAATGTTAGCAGGGTAGCTCTTTCCCTCACTAGAGAGATGGGTGAGGAAAACCCAGTCCAAAGAGGTCGTCCAAATAGAACATGTCGCACATGTGATTGGCGGGACTTTTCTTGTGCCTCTTCCCTGCTGCGCTTCCCGGCAGACCTGGGTCTTTAACAGTGTACAGGAAACTCTGACATGGAGTTGGTTACCCTTAGCAAGGTGTGATGGGTGTGGAGGTGATGCAGGGCATGGGAAACGACAAGCATTTCAGAGAGAAAGGCAGCTGTGGGGGGAGAGGCTGAACGAAGCTCAAGACACTTCCTGGGTTTTCAGAATGCTCTCCCCACCCCCCGCCCCCAAATCAAAGAAATGATTACTGAGAAATGGCATCACTCTGCGTGGACCGGGACTTTAAAAGGAACAGACCTCAAAGGAGACTGGGAACTCTGAAAAATGACATTCTGATCATGTATTCATGAATAATCTCCATGTGAATAAAGTGGCTACATCTGAGGCTGCTTTGGTGACTGCCGAGGGCCCTCTGGTAAGCTCCTCTTCAAAGGACTCATGGGTGCGATGGAGGCAGGAAGGCATAATGATGGATGCCACCATGAGCCCTGAGGGGTGGGGACTAGATTCCATAGGCTGCACAGCCACGCGGAACATGGCCTGGACCACTCCTTGCTTGTGAGGGCTGTGGACTGGGCCTTCTCTATCCCAGTTTCCCACGACAACCTGACAAACACTAACCATCCATTAAAAGAGGAGCTACGTATGCCAAAGCGCGCCCAGAGGAGAGCAGCTCATGGAGACCGGAAAGGGACCCGTGGTGGTAAAGGTGGACACGTGACATTCGTGCTCCTGGTCTCGGAAGCAGAGACCAGGAGGACCTGACTGACTGACAGGAGGGCAGTCGCTTGCTCTTGTTCTTTTCCCAGAAGTCCTTTCTGTTTGCTGTGAGTTGACTTAATAATGATAATTATTTTCCAACCAAAGGGCAGAACGAATAATGTGAAGAACACACAGATAAAGAGGTGAAGAGGGAGGGTCACAGCTGCTAGGCAGAAGACATCCGTGTTCAGAAGAGCCTCATTCCAGAGCACCCAGGCCCCTTAGTGACACCGTTGAAGGACCGACCAGTCTCCCTGCTCTTAGGACCACAGAGAATAAGATGAGAATCCTGTGTACTGAAAAGCAAACACACCTAGCTTTCAGGAAAGCCGAAAGGGTAACTCATCAGTCTAGTGAACAGTGTTGACATCTACAAAGGAACAGAGTAGAACTTTGCTTCATTTGATTTTGTGTATGCATTTTTTTAAGTACATATATGTGCATGGGCATGTATGAGGTTCTAGGTACACATGTGAGTATGTGCATCTATGTGATTCTGCTAGGTACATGTATGCATGTGTGCATGCGTGTGCTTCTTTTAGGTACATGTACTAGTGTTTGCATGCATGTGGTGCCAGGTACATGCATGTGTGTGTGCGTGCACGTGCGCGTATGTGTGTGTGTGTGTTTGTGTGTGTGCACGTGCGCGTGCGTGTGGAGCCAAGGATCTGCAGCAGGTGTCTTTTCCAATGACTCTCTTCCTTACTTCTTGAGACTGGTCTCTCACTGAATCCGGAGCTCTCCAGTGCTGGTTGGCTAAGTGAGCTCCAGGGATCTGCGGGCCTCCTCTCCAGCGCCGGGATTGCAGACACACACAAGCATGCTGGCTTTATGTGTGTGTTCCCGGGCTTTGAACTCGGGTCCTTGTGCTTGCAGAGAGAGTACTTTACTGACTCAACCATCTCCTCAGTTCCAGAGAACAGTCCTTCAAATGGGAGCATGTGTGAGTCTATTGTGAGGAAAACTATGGATACTAAAAGTCAGTGCTTATTTGAGAGCGTGTGAACATGCCAAGCCCACTCACACAACAGAACTGGATCAGTACCTGTGACAGAATAAGAGCTCCAGAAGATGTCCTCATCCCTAGCTCTGTGAAACCCTGAGTTTGACTATGTGGCAAAGAGGAATTAAATACTGCATGTAACCTGCCAAGCTGGAGAAAGGTTGTTTATAATGATGATCTGCGTGGGTCCAGTGATAGTAAAAGCATCCGTAGGTCACAGAGGAGACAGAACAGTAAGTGTATGGGTTTGAAGATGCAAAGAGGCAGGAGCCAGGGATCGGAGGGAGCCTCGAGAGCTGGGGAAGAAAGAAAGCTTCTCCACCATAGCCCCCAGGGACACCACAGTTCTGATGCTGTTCCAGAGAGACCCGTACGGACCTCTGACCTCCGAAGCTGTAAGATAATAAGTTTGTGGTGATTT
>CABHPH010151137.1:12960-41199 GCA_902168325.1 Peromyscus nudipes | reverse complement strand
CCAGGTGGTGGTGGCACCGTGTGCCTTTAATCCTAGCACTCAGGAGGCAGAGGCAGGTAGATCTCTTTGAGTTTGAGGCCAGCCTGGTCTACAGAGAGAGTTCCAGGACAGGCTCCAAAGGTACACAGAGAAACCCTGTCTCAAAAAACAAAAAAACAAAAACAAAAAAAAAAAAACAAGATGATCACATAACGCTATAAGGTTGTATGTGAGTATGTCATGGGTAACAAACACTTCTTCCCAGACAGAAAGCATTAAAGATTATAAAATACATAAGCATACAATATGTAAACACTATGCTTACCACAAGCAAAAGGAGAAAAACCGACACAGGAGAGAAATGCACCCTCCAACGGGCGTCTAAAGAGTTGCTATTTTTCTTTTGTCGTTGTGACTTAAAAATACTGAAGGGAACATCATACATGTTAATCATAAGTACACATGATAACTACTTATACTAATATTCACTGATTTTAAATTACTCTGTCTGCTTCCTTCTCAGAAGAAGAAAGGGCAGGAAATTTCTATTCTCAACTGTCCATTTGAAAATAGACATTTTAATCATTTTTTTAAAATTACACAGATTTCTCTTACAATGATAAGGCAGTGACCACAGTGTGCTTTGAATGTCTGATTCTAGATAAAAAAAAAAAAATTAAAAAGGCCCACAGAGCAAGAACAGTGCATAAAGTCAAAGAAATAATAAAATCCAGGCTACTCTCTCCTAGCATAAACTGGCTCCTCTGCTCCATTCTCCTTCTTAGAAAAAAATTAAAAAGTCATCTTTTTAAAAAGGATGTGAAATGCTCTCATTGTTTGAGGAAAAGAATCTTCAAATTATCACTATTCTTTCAGAAACACTGGATTCTGCCTTTGGTCACAATGTAGTCATAATTACCGAGACAGCACTGAGCCCAGTAAGGTTACTCCCCTGAATTAAATCAAGAGGAGGCTATGCATATATATACAAAGTTTGGAAAAGGCCACACAGCCCTGGACAAGGTTACCTCACCAGGGTCACGGCAAGTGGGCTGCATTTCTTTAGGACAAAGATACCATTACCTGCTATGGTAAATCCAACTAATGTGGGCTGGGATGACAGAATGCAACTTCCAACCTTTTAATTCTGCACTTAGTTAACAAATACAGAGAAACTTGGGATTCTTCCATACAGAAATAATGGAAGGGAGGCTCACTCAGGGACACAGTCTCAGAGGGTGTGGCCTGTCCCTGGGAAGGCGTGTTGGAGCTGCTGGGATCAGGAGCATGCAACAGGCTGTTTATATCACAGCAGGTGAGAGAACAGGAAAAGAGATGGGTGGAATTCACAGGCCAGGTAAAACCATTCTGAACCTATCTCCACTTATTTATACTTCCACCAACTAGACCCCATCCCCAGTTTTCAGAACATCCCAAAATACAGCCACTAACTGGGAACAAAACATGAGCTTGGGGAGGGCAGTCCAGATTCAACTTCTAACAATATTCATTTTCTAATATAATAATAAGTGAAAATCCCTGTCCACAGAAGGGTGAGCACAGTCTTCATTAAATACTGTACTCCCTAACAAATAGCACCAGTAAATGTCATGGCAGATAAGACCATGGTATCATAAATATCTATTTTAAGGTCATCTTCCCAGATCTGAAAGTGTTCAGTGTGTCACCAAATTATGAAAACAGAAAAGTTAACATTTTAAAATAATGATGTTATCTTCACAATAGCAATAATAATATTAAAAACTCATGAAACAGAACCCAGGGAAGAGTTGAATGTTTCTATATTAAAACACACACACACACACACACACACACACACACATACACACACACACACATACACAAGTTCATAATGCTAAATTATATTCATAGATCTTACATGTCTCTATTAACATCATCAAGTGAAACTGTGACAACTTCAAATGGCTGTTCCAGTTCATGCATTCCATCAGACTATGCACAGCAAGAATCTGGCTGAACAGACTTCACCAGGAGAATCATACAACGTGAGGATCTGCCTTGTCCTAAGAACCAGGCACTCTAAAGGAAGCCATGAATCTGGCATTTACCCATTGATCCTTTACTCCAGCCAAAGAAGCCACACTCCATAGACATGATCTCTCCTAACAAAGGGAGAAACAGCAGAACCTGGTAGGAAACATACACCAAACCCCAGTGAGGCAGAAAACACTTCTTCCCACCAAGGCCCACCACAGGCACCATAGGGAAAAGCCAAGAGACCAAGACCTGAGCACTTACCTAGAAATCACCCTTCCTTATGGGTCCTTAGCCTAAGAGCCATCTTTACAGAACAGTCAAAACAGTGGCTCCCTGACAATTGCCCAGAATATTCCTCACCAGTAACAAAACTCACCTAGAATCAGTCACTGTGAAGGCCAAGAGGAGGCTCACGGACCTCCAGTCTCCATCTCAAACTCAACTGGACTTGGAAGAAACTCTCTCCCAAAGTCCTTCCTGCTCAGACAGGGTGTCTTCCTGGAAACTGTGGGGCTGGAGCTGGGGCTGTGGAGCAGCTCTGGTGGATGATGGTAGACAGCTCTGCACTCTTCCCCACCTCTCTCCCCTGGTCCCAGAGAAGCCTACAAGTTCTCACGCTTGGCTTTTCCCTACGAAATGAGACAAACTTGCTGAAGCTTCTTGAAGGCTGAATACAGGACAGTCCCTGACTCCTCTTATCATGCCCTCTGCCCAATAGAAACATCTTGTGCCAGTTCCTCAGAATGTTCTGGAAGCTACCTCGCCTAAGGCAGAATGTTCTCAGATAAAGCATTTTGAAGGAAGGCCACTGTCAGATTCCAGATTCCCCACCCTCTCCGGGAAGGCATGTTCAGAGTATTTTCCATGTTCAAAAAAACCTTTTCACAATTAATTTTCCACAACCTTGCAGCTTTGCCCAACAAAATACGAACACAGCATCACCCATGTCCGTCCTCACTCCCATCCCCTTTTTATAAAGAACCTGGAGGCCTGCAATTTATGGAGTAGTCACACAGATACAAAGTACTAAAACAGAAATTCATTACCAAGTCTGAGAGGAATTATTTAGAAGAAAGATTTTATTGAAAGAAAGAGACTAATTTTTGAGTGACTTAATGATACTGTGTGTCAACATAACATCTCTGGACTTCAAGAGCAAATCTTATGGAGAGAAGAAAATACTCTGCGTTATCTTTACCACATGACAACAAAATATCCAAGACAAGTAATTGTACAAAAAGAAAAGGGTTGTTTAGCTAAGACTGAAGTCCAGGATCGGAGGGACGGACTGGTTTTATCTGTAGTGAGGATAAGGACATCAAAGCATGGCAGGAAGGTGTGTAAGGGAAGAGTCACACCTCAAACTAAGGAAGACTGGCACATCATAGGACCCCTTCTGAGAACACACCCCTATGACCCAAAGACCTCTCTCGTCCTTCCTCTCATGGGCCCAACACTCCCCGGTAGTACCACTCTGGGAATCAAACCATTCACATGCTGAGCCTAGGAGAACACTGAACAGGAAGCTACAGTTGGCACAAATGCATGACAAGCTGACCCTCGGTGAACAAATGGTAAAGCATGTATTGCTGTCCTTTATCTCCTGAACTCTCTTGAATCACCCATATCCACTAATCCTCAGCTGTCTGCCACTCTTCTATGATTAAGAGTTATCCTTAGTATTAACTTCTTAGTGCTTTCCACAGCAGAAGAATTCTTGGAGTGCAAGTATCAGAGAGAAAACACCAGTATACCCTTGTTGAAGCCACAGTCCCCATGTTCCTATGCCAGTAACTTGCCTAACTGAGTACAAATGACTTGGTCATCCATTGGATTTACTACTGTCCTGGAGTCACAGCGCTAAAGAATAACAGCCGCAACTCAACAGCGCTTAGCCGTGATTACTATCAACCAAGGATTCCTGGGTACTTGGCATGCTTTAACCCTTTCAAAGCTGAAGCAGGGCCAGGGAGATGGCTCCGCAAGGAAGAGGCATTTGCCACCAAGTGTACCGATCTGGGATAGCCCAGAACTTAACTAGTAGACTTGCTTGGAGAAATCAATATAAAATAGAGAGTGGCAGCACCTGGAGAGAATAGAAAGTAATAAGGTGAGTTACGAAGGAAAGAACTACCCCCACTTGCCACCAGACAGGTGCTGTTCCGTTTGGCTTGCTGGTACACTCGGGACAATGCCCAGCAGAAGGCATGCTGACACAGGAACAATGTAGGAAACACAGCACAATGGATTTGCATGTCACATGGTCACTGGGTTCTGAGACTCTCATACAAAGGAAATACGTAGACAAAGTGAGACTCGGAAAATGACAACCAACCTCTAAAGGGGCCATAAAATGAGAGGGATGCTGATGATTCTCCCGACACCAAATGGACTATCTGACCTTTGTCAGGGTGACAGTAGGAAACCCAGCCTCCCATCCAGCTCTGTGTGGTATTCACAGAGGCACAAAGCAAGGGCAGACAATGCTTCCTCCCATCTCAGACACACAGTAAAAGCAGATTCACAGCCCTGACAGTGGCCGAAAGAGACGCAATCATGGAAGTTTGTATGTGATGGCAAACATCGGAAATGTTGGAGAGCACGGAGACTGGAGAGGTGATGTCTCGACTCAAATAAAATCTATCTCAGCCCCCACCACCATTAAATGCCCCCATGTGAGTCCTCTGGAGTTAGAATACTTCCTCCACACACACAAGAAAACGTACTGCAAAGGTGCACATGACTGGGGATAGGAGTTCCATCATTGGCATCTCATCAGCATGATGATACTTACTACTCGGTCATCAAATGTACATCAAAGACTTTCTCTTCTATTGTACTTTTATTATTTTAAATCAACATATAATGTATTAGGTATATCATAATGGCATTTTCAAACAAAGTATGTTTTTGTGACCCCCCTCCCAATTTCCTCTCCCCCCTCCCTCCTGCTTCCGAATGCCCCTCCTGTAAACTCTCCCAACTCCTGGTTCTTTTCATCTTTGATGCCCATGTCCTGCCCATCTCCGCTCTCCCTCATAATCTAATTTTACCTTCTCTTTGTCTCTTTTCTATATTTTCAGACCCATACTTATACCATTGTACATATACTGCATTTACACATTTTGTTTGTTTGTTTTCTGGGGAGGGGAGGTGGTTGTTTAGTTTTTGTTCTGTTTTGCTTTGTTTTAAGACATGGTCTGGCTGTCCTGGAACTCACTATGTAGACCAGGCTGGCCTTGAACTCACAGAGGTCAGCCAGCCTCTGCCTCCTAGGAATTAAATCATAAGAAAAATGAACTAGTGAAATTTTCAGGAAGATGAATGGATCTGCAAAGGGTAATTAATCAAGGTGAGAGTTCACCCTGCCCCTGCCTCTCCAAGGCTGAGGTTAAAGGTGCGTACCACCCTACTCGAACAATACTCTTCAGACTTTGGGGGTCACATGGGCTTTTCTATAGCTGCTTCACTCTGCTATTGTAGAATGATAAGAGTCAGAGACCAAAACAAACCCAACAAGCAAATGTGTGTGGCTGTGTACCAGTGTGCCATTAAATATATATTTACACAAACAGGAAGCATGCCACACTTGGCCGTTTGCCTGCAGTTTGCCAGCCCTGGACTACTGTTACTTAACTGATAAGCTGAAGTATAGACTACCAGAGCACTTAAAAGACCATCTGGAGCAGAGCTGTGAAAGCAAGTCCACTTTTCTAAGGAAGACTTGGGATTGGTTATCTTGAGAATTAGGCCCCGTGTCCAAAATTTCACTAAGCACCACAGAGGCTCCCACACTGCCCATCCCATAATGCTCTAAAGTACTGAAGCAGGACTACTGCAAAACGTTCAAGGCAAATAGTGTTCACAGTGTGTTCCTAATTAAGCTGAATATGAGATTGTCACTAGACTGATGTTAAACACCAGCCCACAATGAAGCAGAAGGTGAAGATTTGATGTCATGATTGGTTTGGGAACACTGCATGGCATTCCTGTTGTTGATTCCTGGCTCCGTTTTCCATAAGCATGACCATATAGAAGCCCTTCCAATTCCATGGGCTCCCTGCAATACTGTTTCTTCACCCTCTCCTCTAATACAATAATTGTAACCCTGAAATCATCAAGACAATATGTTTCTTAACATCGGATTGTTGGGAGTACCAACAAGCCTTCATGCTTCCCACATATCCAACTGGATAAACTAATAATGCTAATAATGCAGGATCCAGGCTTTCCTTTTACTTAGGCCATTCCTTAAGTACCTTCATGCAACTAGTAACCTCGAGAAGTTAAGCAAATGTATGCCTCCCCAACTTTTCCCAATTTCATCTACAACCGCAGCAAAGTCTAGACCTCCTATGAATGTTGATTTTGGTTTCTGATATGGCTGGATTGAAGGATACCAAGAAAAGAGATAAACTATATTCCTAAGCATATCTATTTACAGAGAAGACTGTCATGTGGGTCAACACACTGAGTGGCAAAGACTCACCTTGAATTCTGGGGGCACCATCCAAGAAGATAGAGCCCAGATGGAATAAGAGTGGAAGGAAGATAGGAGAAGCATGCACAGGTTAGACCCTTTCTACATGGGTTTATTTTACAGCTGTTATTGTCCATGGTCATCAGACACCAGGTCCCTCCGGCTTTGAGTGTGATTTTGCGCAAGTAGCTCTCCATGGATATTGCCCTGCCTCTGAGACTGCATCATTTGCCTCTTTCTCATTCTAAGGCTGCTTGGACTGAGAAGCTATTGTCTTTCCCATCTCTGTAGGCTATGGATAGCCATGCTGTGACATTTAACCATTGGTTATGTGAGTCAATCTAGTAAATTCCCTCTAACTTACATGTAAGTGCATATGTGTGCATGTGGGGGGTTGGGGAGGGCGGCCTACATGTGTTTTATTAGTTTGGGTTTTCAGTTACTAGGCTAACCACTACAAGCAAAACCAACAAGGGTCTGAAACACTCTGATCAAGAACAACTTTGGTGAAAAGGGTTTATTTCAGCTTAAATGCTACAGTCCATCATTAGGAGGAGCCACATCAAGAGCTCAAGCAGGAACCCGGATGCAGGCACCGAAGCAGAGACTACGGAAGAATATGCTCACTGGCTTGCTCCCTTTGGCTCCTTCTCAGCCAGCTCTCTGATACAATCCAGGATAGTCTGCCAACGGATGGCACCACCCACAGCGGGCTGGGCCCTCCCACATCAATCTACAACCAAAAAGACAACTTCCCACAGACAGAGCCACAGATGAACCTGATCTGGGCAATCCTCTCTTGAGACTCTTTCTTCTCAGGTGACTCTAAGTTGTGTCACATTGTCAGTGAGTGCCAACCAGGACAAATCCCGACGATCATACGTCCCTGTTGCGTGCTTTGAGAGTGACCCGTGGCTCTCAGTGCATCATTCAGGTGTGAGGCAAAGACACACAAGGACAGCTCTACCTTGTACATGCCTGGGTGCCTGTGGGACATGAGAAAGTCACATTATGCTCATTTTCCTTGCTGTGCTAGGGGACCCCGCCCCCGACCAAGACACAATGTTTTCTGCTGCACTGTTGAAACAGTAACAAAATACGTTAATTTGTTAGTAAAGCAAAAATTAAATGACATAGATAACACAGATTCTCTTTAATATTAAATAAACCTTGCAGCTACTTACATTCTCTTTCTCTGCAACATGAACAAGTTGTTTGTTTTTTATACTATAGGTGGTTTTGCTCAAGACAACCTCATTTTACACCTTCTGGCTTACTGTTCCAAACCAGCATCAAAGTATACTAGAGTCTACATTAAATTACTTGATCATTCTAGTTGGAAGCCAGTGGATGGACACATAATTTCTGAAAATATACAAATTCTTACAATGTTTACTTTGAAATCCTTTTTTGCTTGTTTATTTGTTTGATGCTTTAAAAAAAATTTTAAAAAGAGAAAGCATAGGCTGGCTTTAATTTTTTCGCTTAAAATGTATTTCCCATTTCCCACTAAGAATTTAACCTATGATAATTGTATTTTGCAATAATGGGAAGAAAGTTTTAAATTCAACAAGGAAGATGTCAATCACGGTCATTAAGTGCTTTATTGTTGCAAAGCACACTTAAACATGTACTATACTTCCTTTTAGCAAAGCATCGTTCAGAACGGAGAACGTTGAGAAAAACATACACATCTTGGCTTTTCATTGTGTCAGTATTTAAGGACTGTTCCCTCCACTCCCACAAGATTCTGAGGAGACAAATCCTCCAAGGAAAATAATGAGGGTACACCATAGATATGTGACTACAGATTCTGGGAAGCCATCCAATTTGCACATCCTCATCTCTGCAACCCTATCCACACTGGGGATTGGACAGCCTGACTCCCATGCAGCAAAGAAACACCCGTTCCTCAAGCAGCATGTACATTCTCCACCAGGTTTAAGATCTTTTCCATACCTACTTCCATACAAATTATGTCAGTCACTCAGCTCTCAAACACACAGCCTTCCATGCACAGAGGTTTAGAGCTTCACAAAGTATAAACAGAAGTCACTCCACCCAAACTGTGATGATCCCTAACACATAGAAGCCAAGTCAGAGTCAGCAAAGCTAGCGCTCTATTAAACAGATTAGCCACTGCACAAAATGGATTTCCTGGTGAGTCACAGCAGACAACCCTAGAGAAAGTAAAGGAAATTGTAGTGCAGACTTTATTTACAAATTCACATCTGCCCAGATATCAAGTGGGTTACAGCAACAAAGTGAAAGCCCTCCACTGTGCCAGTTCTACAAACCATTAGAAAATGGTAGCAATAGCCTGACCTCTGTGGGTGTTCCAAAGGAAATGTGCATATCTGAAGATTGAGAGTTAACATGCACAAAAGAGAAAAAACATGCCACCTTCAGCTTTATGGGTTAACTCAGAACTTTCCCAGTTCCATCCATTTACCTGCAAATTCCGTAATTTCATTTTTCATAATAGCTGAATAATACCACTCTGTTGTGTAAATACACCACATTTTTATTATCTGTTGCTCAGCTGATGGACATCTAGGCTACTTCTGTTTCCTGGATACAGTGAATAGAGCAGTAATGAACATGGATGAACAGGTATCTCTAAAGTAGGATATAGTCTTTGGGGTATATGCCTGAGAGTGGTATAGCTGGATCATGTGCTGTACCTAGAGGTCAAGAAATCAGTAAGTGATTAATCAAGGGAAGGGAGATAGAAAGCAGTGGTATAAAGCTTAAAGAGAATTAATAGAACAGAAAGGGTTAAAATGAGGTAGAGGACTGGAGGGGTAAGATAGAGGAAGGACACAGGGAGCGATAAACAACTCTATAGACCTTTTGAAAAAGTCATATGTAAACCTACTTACTACTGTGAGAAGCATATATATATATATATATATATATATATATTTCATACATACACATTGCAATTTCAAGGTGAGCCTAAAATATGCAGGCAGATGAGACGAGCCTGGGCAACTTACCAAGACTGTCTCAAAAAATAAAGAATAGGGATACAGCTCAGTGGTAGGGCTCCTGCCTAGTATTTACAAAGCCCTGGGTTCAACCTCTAGTACTGAAAAACTAACAAATGTCCTACAAAATTTACTCTGCATATGGAGCTGACGATTGTTCTTTCAAGGTCTGTGAAGAATTGTGATGACATTTTGATAGGGATTGCATTGAGTCTGTAGACTGCGTTTGGTAAGATGGCTATTTTGTCTATGTTAATCCTACTGGTCCATGAGCATAGAAATTTTTTTATCCTCTGATATCTTCTTCAATTTCTTTCTTCAAAAACTTGAACTTCTTGTCATACGGGTCTTTCCCTTGCTTGGTTTGAGTTACCTCAAGATATTTTATATTAATTGTGGCTACTGTGAAGGGTTTTATCTCCCTGACTTCTTTCTCAGCCTGTTTATCATCTGTACATGGAAGGACTACTAATTTTTTTTAGTTAATTTTATATCCAGCCACTTCGCTGAAGGTGTTTCTCAGCTGTAGGAGCTCCCTGGTAGAGTTTTTGGGGTCACTTATGTTTGTTATCATATCATCTGCAAATAATGATACTTTGACTTGTTTTTGTTTTTGTTTTTTTGAAACAGGGTTTCTCTGTGTAGTTTTGGTGCCTGTCCTGGATCTCGCTCTGTAGGCCAGGCTGGCCTTGAACTCAGAGATCCACCTGGCTCTGCCTCCCGAGTGCTGGGATTAAAGGCGTGCGCCACCACCGCCCAGCGATACTTTGACTTCTTAATTTCCAATTTGTATCCCCTTGATCTCCTTCAGTTGTCGTATTGCTCTAGCTAAACTTCGAGTACTATATTGAATAGATATGGGGAAGAGTGGACAGCCTTGTCTTATTCTTGATTTATTGGTATCTTTAACTTTCTCTCCATTTAATTTGATGTTGGCAATTAGCTTGATATATATTGCTTTTATTATATTTATGTATCTTCTTTATATCCCTGATCTTCCCAAAACTTTTATCATGAAGAGGTGTTGGATTTTGCCAAAGGCTTTTTCAGCATCTACTGAGATGATCATGTGGTTTTTTTCTTTCAGTTTGTTTATATAGTGGATTACATTGACAGATTTTCATATGTTGAACCATCCCTGCATCTCTGGGATGAAGCCCACTTGATCATGCTGGATGATCTTTTTAATGTGTTCTTGGATTTGGTTTGTGTTTTATTGAGTATTTTTGCATCTATGTTCATGAGGAAAGGATGGAACTAGAAAAGATCATCCTGAGTGAGGTAACAGAGACCCTGAAAGACAAACATGATAAGACTCACTCATAAGCAGATATTAGTTATAAAGTAAAGGTTAACCATGCTACAATCAACAGATCCAGAGAATCTAAGTAACAAGGAGGGCTCAAGGAGGGGAATGCATGAATCTCACTTTGAAGGGGAAACAGAATAGACTTCAAAGGTGTATGGGGGGGCAGGTTGGAAGGAAAAGTGGTGATGGAAACTGGAGGGATTAGGTGGGGGGAGGACGGAGGAACAGAGTACTAGGAGAGACAACTGGAATTGGGGGCATCTCTAGGATGTGATAAGAACCAGTGCAATGGAAACTCCTACCAATCTATGAGGATGACCCTAGCTAAGACTCCTAGAAATGGGGGATACAGAGTCTAAACCATCTCCTGTAACCAGGTAAGACCTCCAGTGGAGGGACTGGGACATTAACCCAGCCACAAACCCTTCAACCTACAATTTGTCTTGCCTACAAGCTGTGCTGGATAAAGATGGCGCAGAAATTGTGGGAGTCACCAACAAATGGCTGGCCCAGCTGGACATCCATACCATCAGAGAGAGCCCACCCCTGAGAGCCAGGACCCAGAGGCAGGATACCCCAGAGACCCAAGACAGAACCAAACATGACTGGCAATTAAAAAGAAAAAGCCCAATGGATGATTCCTAATGATACTCCTAATGCTCATAGATTGATGCCTAGCCCAATTGTCATCAGACAGACTTCATCCAGCATCTGACAGAAACAGATTCAGAGACCTGTAGCCAAACATTAGGTGGAGCTTGGAGAATCCTTTGGAAGAGGGAGAGGAAGGACTGTAGGAACCAGTGGGGTCAAGGGCACCACAGGAAAACCCACAGAACCAACTAACCTGGGATCATAGGAGCTCACAGAGACTGAATTGACAACCAGGGAGCCAGCATGGGACTGATCCAGCCCCTCTGCATGTTACTACATGCATATGTTACAGATATGTAACTTGGTCTTCTTGTGAGACTCCTAACAGAGGGAGCAGGGGCTGTCTCTGAATCTGTTGCCTGCCTTTCGGACCTGTTCCTTCTTCCACATTGTCTCATCCAGCCTTAATAGGAGAGAGGGTGCCTAGTCTCACTGCAACTTGGTATACCATGGCTGGCTGATATTCATGGGAGGTCTGCCCTTTTCTGAAGAGAAATAGAGGAAGAGTGGATGGAGGAGGGGGAGGAACTGGGAGGAGAGGAGAGAGGAGAAACTTTGGTTTTGATGCAAAAAAATAAATAAATAAATAAAAACAAAAATAATTTACTCTTTTGGAGATAGGACAGGTTTGAGGTTCATTTTCAAAATCCCTAACTTTTGGCTGGATAGTGTTTAATAAATATCCAGAATGTCATCACATATATCGGACAGTTGACTACAAAGACCTGTCTTCATTAAAAGGCAGGTGATCTTTCTTATCATTGCATTTAAAACTACAATGGTCATAGTCAAATTCAAACCAGCTGGGTGGTAAATTTGAGACTGAGCCACTAAGTGGTACTTCCCTTCTACAGTCAGTCCTGCTCCTAACAGAAAAACCACACACCACATCTCTAGTCTCTGCCATGGCCCCACCTCCCATGTACCACACAGCCCTCTCATACCTCTCACCATCAGTTCCTTC
Organism: Peromyscus nudipes; assembly: GCA_902168325.1. NCBI lineage: Eukaryota > Metazoa > Chordata > Mammalia > Rodentia > Cricetidae > Peromyscus > Peromyscus nudipes. The sequence goes on along the minus strand of CABHPH010151137.1, from coordinate 28,804 downwards.
AACACAAACTCTTCAATTATCAGTTCTTATTGTTACCTTAAATATTAAAACACAAAGCCAAATGAGATTTATAAAGAAGAGTAAACTCCATGGAAATATTCAGATGTAAGGCTTTCAATTAATTCAACATTCAAATGAGATTCATGTCCAACACAATTCAATAAAGCCTTTATGTGCTCAAAAAAATTCTATTTGTTTAAAGTTTTGACAGCTTATTAATCCTCTCCTTAGAAATGTGTGCCGTCACAGCAGGTCCAATCACTGCAGAATTTCCACTCCTTTTGTTTTTTGCCGGCACAAACATTGTCCTCTCCAGTCCCCTGACCTTCATTCTGGTCTTGTCTTCCTTTCCCTGTTTCCTGGAGGTCTTTTTCTTCTCATAAAGTCCGTGTCTTTTGAGTCCATGTTTACATTCATTCTTTTTTGCACAACTCAAAGAAGCTCCGGAAGCTTATTGTCACAACCAAAAATGGGTTCTGGATGCAAGTACAAAGATAACATCTGGTGTGCTTTTGTACATGTGGCTAGCTTTTCCAAAGTTTCTGTCTTTGGTACTGTTGCCTTCCCAGGATGAAGGGTACCAGTGATCATTTGTTTCCTCAGAAGCCGACAGTTAGTCTGAACTTCTGCTCTGGATTGTTACTATGTCATTCATGATGGCAACTGCCTCCAGCAGGCAAGGAGGAAAAGAGGACAGATGTGCCCCTTTCAGTCATGAGGAAAAGAGGACAGATGTGCCCCTTTCAGTCATGACTTGGTTCTACCCTGCTTAGCCCCATCTGTGTCCCCCACTGTGCTAAGGATAAGGCCAGACTATATTAGTTTGCAAGCTACTTCCTGACCTCACATCCTCAGAACCAACTGTATTGGTTAATTTTGTGCTACTGTGATCAAAACACCTGGCGGAAACAAGTAAAAGAGGTGTCTGGCTTTGCTTACTGTTGCTGTGATGAAATACCTTGAGAAAAGCAGCTTAGGCAAGAAAGGCTTTATTTTAGCTCACAATTCCTGGTTACCAGCCATCACTATGGGGAAGTCAGAACAGTGAGACTTGAAGCAGCTAGTCTCATCGGTCACAGAGTTAAGAGCAGAGGGTGAAAAAATGCATATATGTTTGCTGCTCAGCTCCCTCTCTCTATTCCATCCAGTCCAAGGTCTGGCCCAACGGTACTGTCCAGATTTTAGGATAGAGGGGGGGGTCTTCCCACCTCAATTCACATAATCAAGACAGTCCTCCATAGGCCAATATGTTCTAGACAGTCTTCCATTAAGCTCCCTCCTCAGATGATTCAGATTGTGTCAAGTTGACAATTATAACTACCTATCTAAGGAGGAAAGATTTATTTGGCTTGTGGTTTCAAGGAGTTGCAGGTCATTGTGGTGAGGAAGGCGTGGTGGGGCAACTCGGATCATAGTGGTAAGAAGGTGTGGCAGACATTTCACATTATTGAAGGCCATGAAGTAGAGAACAAGGCTAAAACTAAGATCTAGGCAACAACAACCAAAGGCTCATCCCTGATGATCCATTTTTCACCAGTGTTGTTAAAGTTCTCTCCCTGATGGGAAGGGGTAACATCTACTCTCTCTCTAAGTTCCTAACAGCAAACCAAAGTACAACTGTTATGGTTTGAAAGAAATGGCCCCCAAAGGGAACGGCATGACTAGGAGCTGTGTCTTTGTTGTAGGGAGTGTATCCCTGTGGGGGTGGGCTTTGAAGTCGCCTATGCTCAAGATACTGTCCAGTGTCTCAGTTCACTTCCTGTTGCCTGCGTAAGATGTAGAACTCTCAGCTACCTCGATAGCACCATGTCTGCCTGCATGCTGCCATGTCCCATCATGATGACATGAACTAAATTTCTGAAACTTTAAGCCACCACCCCAATTAAATCTTTTCCTTTATAAGAGTTGCCATGGTCATGATGTCTCTTCACAGCAATAGAAACCGTAACTCAGACAACAACCTATCACAGTTTACCCTGGAGAACCAATGGGTTTATTGAGCTTACGTACAGAGCATCAGTGAGGGGTTGCCCATGGGAGGGTAGATAGCCCCAAAGCAACCACACTGTAAAGTCTTCATCCAGCAAGGATGATGACAGAAATGGAGCCCTCTCTCCCTAGCCTTCTCCAGTCCGTATATTCTAATGTGTCCCTGAGACTGCAAGGTCACATGCAGTCAGGGCAGAATGCATGCTAACGACTGAGAGGAGTGGCTGGACCCTCCCCTCCTATTCTTGTAGGAGGCCTGATTGTGATGGTGCTGCTGATTTCATGAATATGGTGGTCCTGATGCTGAGAGAATAGTGCCTTGCAACACCCAGCCCATCCTCACTTTAGTGCAGTAACAAAGCATCCCAGAACAGCACCCCCATCTGGGCCACATAGGACCAGATCATGAGGCTGTGGGGACATTTCAGACCTCAACACCAGCTGTCTTAATCAGTGCTCTATTGCTATGAAAAAAACACCATGACCACAGCAATTCTTATAAAGGAAAACATTGGATAGGGGCTGGCTTACAGTTCAGTTCATTGCTATCATGGCAGGAAGCATGGCAGCGTGCAGGCAGACATGGTGCTGGAGAAGTAGCTAAGAGTTTTACATGTGGATCCATACGCAGCAGAAAGAGGGAGACACTGGATCTGGCTTGAGCATGTGAAACCCCAAAGCCCACCCATAGTGACACACTTCCTCCAACAAGGCCACACTTCCTAATCCCTGTCAAGTAGCACCACTCCCTAATGGCCAAACATTCAAATATAATGAGCCTGTGGAAGAGGGAGACAGTCTTATTCAAACCACCACACCAGTGATCTCAACCCTAGCCAAATGGTGCGCAAAACTACCTGCTTACTCTCTTCTCATTCCCTACCACTTCCTACCCTCAGTACTGGCCAGTCAGATCTCAAATATTACTTTCTAGGAAGCATCCTGGGATTGTTTCCATTCCCAGGAAGATCAATGAATACTTTCATAGGCAGAGCTTCCCTCACAGTGGTATTTGGCACATCTCACCATAACTGCTTTATTTATCTGTCATTATTAATACACTGCAAATAGGCGTTGTACCTCAAGCACTTGGAATAATGGCTGACTGATAGGAGGTAGTCAAAAAATATTGATCTACCTAATGAGAGGATGATAGCTTAACTGCAGCAATAAAACTGAAGCAGCAGAGAGCATGAGCGAGAACCTGGTAGAACCAAGCAGGACTTGGAGCCAGAATAGACATGAGCCATGACCTTCACCAAGAAATAGGCAGATGTAACAAATTCAGGGAACAATGGGGGAATCTATGTATAGACAATGAACTTGAGAGTTCAAAGACATCTGCTTTCAAGGTCTGGGTCTTGACTGAGAATTTACTATTGTTCTGCTCCAGACATACACATCTTGTCAGTACATAAAGTAAAACCCCAAAACCATTACTAAGACCCACATAACCCTATATTCCCCGGTTCTCCCAAGGTCTCCAACTTCACTTTGTACACATTTTCTTCAGTATCGCCTCACTGGTCACAGTGAATTTCCACAGCCCAGAAAAATGCCCTCAGGATCTATGTCCTGCCCAGCACATGGAACCTATATGCTCACCGGACTTCTTGTTTCTCATCAATCAAGTCACATTTCCAAGCGGAGGATGTTCTGTCAGTGATGGAAGCCACCTCAAGTGTCCCCTTCTGACTCACTACTACATCAGCTTCAGTTCCATCATTAAGAATTTGAGCTAAGTGCTCCACACCTAGAAATCCAGCACTTGGGAGAGTGAGTCTGCTTGGCCAAGGGGTCTCAAATTCTGGGCCAGCCTGGGCTTCATAGTGAGAAGTTGCCTTACAAAATTAATGTGATAAAATTTGACTGTATATTCATTTGTATTGCATACTTAAGACCTACCTAAACTGTCTTCATGGTAGTTTCCACAAAGTTAGGCATGACAACCTTTTCTGTTCATCAGCATATCCTTCCCCCAACACTCAGAACATGGCCTTAGCAAATAGTTCACCAAGTTTGTTGAATGAATAGAAGAACACAGGAATAAAGTAACAAGATGGGATTGAGCCACATCTGCCCTTGCACTGGAGTAGCTCTGTGTCTTAATGACTTTTCTATTGCTATGATAAGACACCATGACCAAGTCAACTTATTAAAAAGTTTATTTGGGGCTTATAGTTCCAGAGAGTTGGAATCCATGATCATATGTGCTTGGAGCATGGCAGCAGGCAGTCAGGCATAGCACTGGAGAAGTAGTTAAAACCTTATGTATTGATCCACAATGGACTAAACCTCTGAAACTGTAAGCCACCACCTCAGTTAAATGTTTTCCTTTATAAGAGTTGCTATGGTCATGGTGTCTCTTCACAGCAATAGAAACCCTAAGACAGGGACAGACCATTCTCATTCAGACCACCACACCATGAAAATGCAGAAAGAGATATAAAGTGCCAAAAACGTAAGGAAATTAGATGTAGTGACAGATTATCTGAATCTCTAGAAGGAACGACAAAGTGAAAACAAATACAGCTCTTAAAGAAAGCACAAAGGAAGAACAGAGAGAAGAAGCAAGACAGAATGGACTTTTGCTAAAGCTGAGCATTCCTAATTCAAAAGTGTGAAATTTGAAATGTTCAGATTCTGTGAGAAAATAACACATGATGTAACATAAATCATACACAGAGTTATTTAAAGTATTATATAAAGTCACTTTATTAACTGGCTTTCTCATCACCCTGATAAAATACCTGAGAGAAACAACTTCAATGGGAAAAAAATTATTCTCTTTCACGGTCTCAGAGAGTTTAATCCTTGGTTGTTTGATTGTATTTCAGTGTCACGGCAGCTCATGTGTGTGGCAGAGGAGGGCTGCTCACTCGTGGTAGACAGGAAGTAGAGAAGGTGACAGGAAGGGACCACAGGCAATATGCCCCCAAGTGTCTGGTACCTTTAGCTCCTAACTTTTTCAGAACCTCCCAAGACAGCATGACCAGATGAAAACCAAGCCCTCAATGCATGAGGAGTCGATGGAATGTTTAATATCCAAACCATAACAGTCTACCCTGCGCCACAAAAGTCTCATGTGCATCCCACAATGCAAAATGAATTCAGTCCCACTTTAAAATTCCCCATAGTCTTAACAGTTCCAACGGTGTTCAAAAGCCCAAATTCAAAGTCTCTCCTGAGATCAAGTCAAACTCTTAACTATGAATCCTGGTAAAGTGAAAAATGAAAATGTTTATAAGTCTAATGGCTGGAAGTAAACCTTCCTATTCCAAAAGGGAATGATGGAGGTGTGGAGAGGGTGAAAGAAACCAAAGCCAGGACCAGACGCAGCAGGACAAACAGGAAATACCGTAGCTCCACATCTGGCATTAGAGTCTATGACACCATGATCTGAGCTCAAAAGACTTGAGCAGCCAAATTCCCATGGCTCTGCCTTTTGCACCCCACACTGGCTTCTCTTTAGCTGGCTCTACCCACTGCCTGCAGAATTCCTCAGCAGGCATTCCACATTTCTGACTGTCTTAGTTAGGGTCACCTTTGCTGTGATGAAACACCATGACCAAAGAGCAAGTTGGGGAGGAAAGGGTTTATTCAGCTTACACTTCAGCATTGCTGTTCATCACAGAAGGAAGTCAAGGCAGGCACTCATGCAGAACAGGATCCTGGAGGCAGGAACTGATGCAGAGGCCATGGAGAGGAGCTGCTTACTGGCTTGCTTCCCTGGCCTACTCAGGCCACCTTCTTATAGAACCCAGGACCAGCAGCCTTGGGATGGCACCACCCACCATAGGCTGGGCCCTCCCACATTGATCACTAGTTGAGAAAATGCCTTACAGCTGGATGTCATGGAGGCATTTCCTCAACTGAGGCTCCTTCCTCTGATGACTCTAGCTTGTGTCAAGTTAACATACAAAACCACCCAGTACACTGACATCTTCAACACCCTGAAGTCTCCATAATAGTCTTGGCTTCACCCTCATAGCTTCAGTCATTTCCCTGTGAGGGACTGCCTACAGGAACTCCAATCCTACACTCAATCTTAGTCTTCCAAGCCTTCCTTTGAAATCATGAGGGAAGTCTTCATGATCCTACAACTCTTATACACTCTGCTTGCTTACAAAACCAACACCAGGTACACAATGCCAAAGTCTACCTCCAACAGCCCCCTCAGACTAGGGATGTAGCTGTTTCTACATTCCTCTGATTTACCACCAAAATACTCCCCTTGGCCCAGCAATAACAAAGGCCACTACAAAGCCCATGCATATCAGCCTTCCGTCCAACCCCTACCAGGGATGCCCCTGCCTGTCAAAGCACATTGGAGGTTTTTAACAACTGCTGAGCAGACAAGGTCTCTCCTCTTTCACCCCTGCCTCCCTTCTCTGAGCTCCCAGCATTCTCTTCTCACCTTGCTCACCAAAGTCTCCTTAGGATCCTTCTAACAAATGCCCACCCTGTGACCTAGCCCTGTTTTCCTAGCTGCTCCTTCTGCCTAGAATTCTTTTCCACTCACACAGATCAATCTGTTCTACCCTTCTCAGTAAGTTCTACACACAACTACTGGAATACAGGATGCTACCAACAGCCCAGCATATCCAGTACTTGCTACTCTGTTTCTTTTCTATTTTACTTCCACATAATATTTATCATCTTTCAAACCACTAAATAATCTACCTATGTATTAGTCACCACTTATTGATGGGTTCTTCCCAACTCAGTTATAGGCTCCACATAGGATCTGCACCCATTTGGTTTACCGATTGTCCAATGCCCAAACCGTACCTTGCATAATCAAAGCACACGACACTTATGGTGTGGGAAAAAGAAACTGGGTATTAAATATTGACTTACTGGATTTTAAACTATTTATTTATTGAATTTGAAACTATTTTACTTCAAACAATTTATTTAGTACTTTAATTTTCTAAATGTACTGAGGGAGGAACCGGAACTCTTAAAGAAAAATAATTCACTCTACCACCAAAAATACACTGGTCCTAAATCTCCCCTCTACATACCCTTCTAAGTTTCTTTAGCTCACATCTGTGAGATTCCATGAGGTAAAACGGAAGATATTTGCTCACAGCATTTGCAAATGCTACCTCAGAAGAATAATGCATATTCCTCAATACACTGAACATAGCTCATTCCTTATCAAATTTGTTATTCTTAGTAGCCTGATGTAATTGTGGATGTCTTTCCCTAATGCCTGTTCCCTTGTTGTATAAAACATTGTGAGATTCTCACTTGTGTCAGTTTAAGGCACTGAGGGCAACCTCAGAGACTTCCCATTAACCTGTGCCACATTAAGGAAGGAAATCACTGACTTCCTCTTGGATTACTTTGAACAAAAGCAAGCCCAAGTGTGAATTCTCCACTTCTATCCCTGCGTCTTCCGTTTTTCCCTCATAAAGGGCTTTACTCTATGTGAACAGTACAGAAACTAACACAGGGGGAAGGAAAGGGGGATACTTTATTGGAATCTTTAATGAGTTTTACAAGGCTGACCCCAACTGAACAAAATAACAAACAATATTGCAAACATACCCTTCATCAAGTGGTACCTCCATGCTGTTTGCAGCGCTTATGGTGGTATTTATTGCTTTCAACTGGCTAGCTATTTTCAGCAAATTATCATTATATCACACACAGACATGCACTGGTCTCTAGCTCAGGGGCATGGAAGAATACATAAGTTAAGATTAAAGCTATGCATTAGCTTGGATTGTAAAAATGATTACATGGGAAATCCAAGGCAAATAAAGTTGGCTGTTACACTGTTCTCTTAAAGGCAAGTTTAACAGGCTGAATGCACAGCAGGGTATCAATCTTAAGTGATATACTACACTCCAAAATGTAGCATTCACTCAGCTGAGAGGCCCAGTATAAGTTCCAGTCTCTTTGAATGTAAGACATATTTTTATTTTCCTAAAAGTGCATGGACACCCTTACTCCTTGGATTGACTTTGGTACTGACAAATGATTCTTATTCATGGTCTTCCTCAGGGCCTCCATCACAGAACTCAGCAGGAGAGCTGACTATATCTTATTCCTGCTCACCATCTGCTCCCCACATATTGCATTAAAAATTCTTTTGGCAAGGATAAACAATATAGTCACCCCACTGTTACTGACATCGGGGATTGGTGGAGAAGCTATACACCCCATATAAAGAAATGCAGAAAGAAAATAGCTCAGCCCAGGGTCAGAGAATGTTCTCTTTTATTTTAAGAAATATTGTTATTAAAATGATGTTTTGACATCAACTTGTGACATATGTGCCTACCCAACCAATTTACTGTTCCCAGGCTTAAAAATACACACTGCAATGTGTTTGATGTATTAATATAATCGTGGCCTCAAAAATACTCTTAGTAGTAGCAGCATCTGGGAGGCCAAAATTACTCCCACTTTGAGGTAAGTAAAATCACAGCTAAACAAGAAAAATTAAGGTGGGGATATCACTTCTACACAGGAGCTAAATACGTTACCATAGTATATGGGTATTCTGCCAAAGTATATAGTTTACTTTTTGTTACTTTTATAATTAACCTCCAGGGATATTATCTATAATAAAGAAGCAGAAAATAACATGTCATTATGAAAGCATTTCTTTCCCAAACTATTAAAATAACTTGAACAAGATCAAGATGAGAACCCAGCCACCTACAGTATTAACGCTGGCATGTTCGCAATGCATGAAAATTACTGACTTTTTCCCCAGGGTTAAAACTGTCAGGTCCAAATTCTGGCAGTTAGACAAATGCCAGCAGTCCTCTGGAACGTGTGAAGCCACTTGCCCTCTACCAAAGGACCTATTTCTTTATCACTGGCAGAAGGGTAAGTGGCTATCTGTGGTGCCTATTTGCATATCAAAGTCATGCAGGCCTCCAGGTTCCCTCTGTATCACAAGTACATGTTACACATTTCAGAGTCCATGAGGGCATGCATCCTGGCTCTTCTCACCCTGCCCCTTCCTTACCCTAAACTTCTCCATCATGGGCTTCCTCCACCATTTCTCACTGTCCTTATAGCTATTCTCTCTCTCTCTCTCTCTCTCTCTCTCTCTCTCTCTCTCTCTCTCTCATATCTTAATCTCTTAGTTCTCCCTCCTTTTCCTCTCCCTTGGTCATCTCTTTCTCTTCCTCTCTCACTCTGCTCCCCATTCTCTCTCCCCTCATACTCAGTCTACTACTTTCTCTCCTTGCTCTACGCTCTTCCAGATGCCTCTGGTGGTTCCCTCCCTCATATTTTCAATAAAAACCTTCTAATGAATCATACCTCGGAGCGTTCATGTCATCAGTTTATATAAAAACAACAACCCAGTACTGATGAAGTAAAAAAAAATGCAGTGTTATTCTGATCTGAACGACACTAGCTCACATTCTAAAGAGTCTTTGGAGTATTTAAGTAGTTGTGAGAAAGTATCTCCAAGTGATCCAGACTGAGTGTCTTTACTCTTACGAACAATCATTCTTTTAATAGCATTGAGATCATTTGTAAAGTGTAGCCACATGGACAATCAGAAGTCTCACGGGGAGTCTATCACACAAGTCAATATGGATCCCTCCCTGCACAGCATTTCACTGACCACTCAGGACCTCAGGCTATGAGATGGGGCAGCTGAGTTGGCAGTGTCCCCATGGGGTGACACAGCTCCCACTGCAACTCTGACACCCTCCTCTGCCACTGACCACCAGGTCAGCTGGACCTTGGTCAGTACTAGGTGCCTCTCAAGTCTACCTGGTACAATCTAAATTTCCCTCTACCAATGAAGATCGGGAATATGTGGCTTTAGTGTGTATGTTCTAGTAACTAACAACAGACCTAGCAAGCACCAAGATGGTGTGGAAAGCACCCCTGAGACATGGACAGGTAAAGGTGCTCCCAAAGAATAGAATGTGTGTCTCATCATGCGTTCAGTCCTTCCTGTTTGGAATAAACATATAATTTCTTCAGTAGCAAAACATATCACCTATTTAGAGGAATATTATAATACATAAGAGTGCTTATAACAACAGGCAAGCCATTGCTGACAGTTATTTAAACAGGAGCTACCTTTGTAGCATGTGCTAAATGTTTTGTTTAGAACGTCGTCATTTAGTATTGACAGCACCCTACTGCTGCCTTGGTCTCACATCTGAAAAAAACCCTACATTGCCTTTGTCCACGCAGCTATGCAAAGCCAACCCAGGGGCCAAAGAAAAAAGGGCCCATTTTTAAACATTTGCTTATTTAACCAAAGATATAGCTGTTTTAAGTGTAAAATGGATGCTGGGAATTCTGAAAAACTAAATTTAAAAAAAAAATGCCGATAAACACACGAGCAGAGCAACCAAACTGACAGATGACAAATTCAGAGGAGCAGAGAGAGAGCCAAGGTGAGGAACAGGCACAGCCAGCAGCAGACCTGAGTGCAGACTATATACATCCGCGGTTAACACTGAGTCACCAACAATTCACCGAGCACTTTAAAGAAAGAATGAAATCCCCCCCACCCCCGCGCCACCTTGGAGTCACTTAACCAACAGTCAGTCCACAAGTGAATTCTCCGCGCCATGCTCCCTGTGTCTTCTGACCTCTCTCCATCTGTTTTATGAGTCTGAATCTGTGTGTGCCTGAAGAAGGTTTTCTTGTAAACTTGTCCCTCTGTCTGCCTGTCTTTGTGTGTATGTCTTGTTGTGTGATGGTGTGTGTCTGTATGTGTGAGTGCTGCTGTCTGTACCTAACAAAGGTTTTGGCTCTGTATTTATTGAACAGCATGGAAATAATCAGGTGGGTATGGAATATGATATTTTACAGAACTCTTTAACAGAGTTCTACCATAGATTAAGTCACTGGTTCCAAAAGGCCCAAATGACCCAGACAAAAACACCGTTGTTCATCCACCAATACCCATATGTGGCCACTTTCAACCTTTCTTGTGGATTTTAGGAAGTTGCTTTCAACTTCTGTGTTTGCTATATTGGGGGGGAGGGCACAAGGATGATGAGATGGCAGCTGTGCATTATCTTGGGTTGTAAAAGTTAATTACATGGGAAATCTGAGGCAAGTAAGGTTGATTGTTCTCTTGTTCTCTTAAGAGCAGGTTAAACAAAGCAGTCAGAGTGCACAGTAGGACAGCAGTCTGAAGTCTTACTCGGCTTCAAGGTGCACGATTAACCTTGGCTGTGAGGTCCAGCAAAGACTCCAGTCTCTTAGAATGTAGGAGATATTTTTACAATATTGCACCATCGCAGGCCTGCTCAGAGGGAAGGACAGGAGCCAGGCCCTCACAAGTTCATCAGCAGGAAAATCAAGACTCAAAGGTCCACGCTCAGAGAGGCTGGAAGTGAAAGCAGACCAGAAGCACAGTGTCTCATGGAGAAACCAGCTGAGACCAACAAGCGGCCTGTGCTAACCAAAAGCAAGCGAAGCTGGGCAAACTAATGTTGACTCTTGCTGCGTACCACCAGCTCCTTTCCAACAGCCATGAGCATAATCAAAGCGGCAGAACAACTGGACATGCCATCTTTGCTTCAAATTGCTGTGTCTAAAGAGTCCCAAAGCAAAAAAAAAAAAAAAAAAAAAAAAAAACTCCCCAAATAGACTCAGAGTTAAAGTAGCTCCTGGGGTTTCAGCCTTTGTGCAGCAGAGGCCACAGTGGAGTGACAGGGACCAGGGTGTGTCCAAGGGAAGGACCAACAAAGGACAGAACCCAAGAACACGGAGGCTGCTGAGACCAGTGGCTCCAAAGTGGCCCTCCTGCACAGGGTTCCCTGTGGAGCCTGCTACACTCAGAGGGATCTGAGGACTTCACCCTTCAACCCTGTGCATCCGTGCCAGCCATCCACTCCATCAGCTAGTGTCATTCTCAACCCTGAGCAGCAGTCATGGCTGAGAACCATCACTCATCAAAGCACTGAGGCTAAGCGACGGTTGAGTTCTCAGTCCCTCAATGAGCCGTCTTTGTCAAGGTCCCCCCAGCTCAGGGAACGCTGCGGAAGAAGGGGTAGAAGGGATCTAAGAGCAAGAGTATGTGGAGGAGCGCTGGGGGACAGTCTTCTGGATATGCCACGCCATTATAGTTGTGAACTCACTGAAGTTACGGTCACCTTCTCAAGACCAAGCCAACAGTCAGTCACCATTCTATCAGATGCACTAATCAGACACAGTAGATTAAAAAAAAATTTTTAAAGAGGACATGAAGGTTAGGGGCAGGGTATGTGGGGAAGATATGGGGGTGGGAAGGAGGAGTTAGGAGTGGATGCGAGCAATGTGAATTGTCAAAGAATAAATCTGAACTAAATCAAGAGAACAATTGCTTCCAGTGATCCATCACCAAAACCTTTTACAAAGGAGCATCACGACATCTCACATCTGAGAAGACAACACACTAATTCCTCTATGCTTCGTCGGTTTGCTATGCCTGTCTCTCCATCATGAACTCCATTTTTCCCCCCTGAGGCAATCTCCCTCCTATACACATGACTAAGATAATCTCCTTAGGAGAGGCTAATGCATGGTCCTTAGTTTAGGCATTGTGTATATATGGGAAATTAAAGGGGGTAATTCTCAATAAGCTCATATACAGCTTTAGTAGTAGCTAGAAGGGCCCCAAATCTGAGGGCCTCTGTTTCAAGTATAAGATTGGTAAGTCTGACTCTCCAACACCCCCAAAAGACCCATGTGTTCAAGGCATAGTCTGCTCGTAAGCCACTCCCGGGAGGTAGCAGAGGCCTAGCAAGCCGGCCTGGTGGATGGTCCTATGGACTGGAATATGCCCTTGACACGTAGCTCAACCCCTTCCCTGCTGTTATGCAGCCAGTTGATGATGCAATTATTTGCTTCACCAAGCACTTCCTGCCACTGCCCCTGGTTGTGACCTCCCAGCGTCCCCAGCCATGGAAAGCCGTGACCATCAACTGGGATTTCTGAAACCATAAGCTAAAATGAACCTCCTCTTCATGAGTTCAAATGTGGCAGTAGGATTGTACATTAGTCGTACCTAGGACAGAAAGAGGGAGGTAGCCCATAGTGGAGGCAGTGGAAATCATCCTTGTCTACAGGGCTACCCTGCTTCTCTTCCTGCCAACAGCTGCTAAGTGGAGCCTCATATCCTACCTTCAGTGTGGTGATATTTTGTATAAGCTCTAACAAATAAAGCTTGCCTGAAGATCAGAGGGTGAAGTCAGCCACTACTTAGCCATAGAGGCCAGGCAGTGGTGGCACACACCTTTATCCAACACTTGGGATCTCTTGCCTTTGCTCTCAGTACTTGGGAGGCACACATGCCTTTAATCCCAGCACTACGGGAGTTGAGAAAGGAAGCGATAAGGCTGGACAGAGAAAGGAATATAAGGCTGGAGGAGACAGAAGCTCAGTCCTTTCGGCTGAGGAACTGGTGAGGTGAGAGGTGGCTGTGGCTTGTTCCTTTGTCTCTCTGATCTTTCAGCATTTACCACGATATCTGGCTCTGGGTTTTTATTATGACCAATTAGGAATCGTGCTATACTTCAGGCTTAAAACACCAGCAAGCAGGGACTCCGGCCATGGCAGGCTTTCAGACTGTCCATGGTGTTTATTATTCTTGATATGTTGCAGAATTCTTTTAAAATGTAAAGATTTGTTTGTTTGTTCTGAAATTCCTCCAATCGTCTTTTTGCTTTGCCTGATGTAAACTAAAGTTCTGAGAAAAAAAAATCCTGTGTTAAACATTCAAGGCTGGTTAGAGCTTCCAGGGTTGTGGGGAGTTGGAACATTGCGGTCCCAAGCCATAGTATCTTGGGCTATCTTAAAAAGCCCCTATGTGACCTGCCTATTGTCTATCTCTATATGTGACCTAAGATCTTTGTAAAGGTAAATCCTTTTGGAATACATAAATAGACCCCTACCTTCCATCAACCCCAAAGCTAAGAATGTTATCAGACAATATAAGTCCTGTAGCAGGTACCCCTGCTTTGCTGTAACCCACCTATATATTGAAAAACACGTTTCTACCAGTGTATTTGAAAAGTTTCTGGATTTATAATCCCCTTTGTCTCATTACTATAAATATGTGATGAAAGTATTACCACACTGGAGCACGGTATGTATTTGGGGTAGCCTGCACCTGTGTTGCTGGGTCATGAGTATATATGGTCCCAAAAGAAACTACTTCTTACTCTAGAGAGTGCTGTATAGAGTGGTCACTGACTTCCTCCCCTTCTTATGCTTGGTAAATGCTTTTGGCTGAAGGCTCCTCCAGGTGAGCCACACCACCCCACTCAACCTCCCATGCAGCCTGTGGGAGTTAATGCCTTGGCACCATGCAGCCTGCAAGAGTCAAAGCCTTGGCACCCATGCAGCCTGCAGGAGTCAAAGCTTTGGCCTCCATGCAGTCTGGAGAAGTTAATTAGCCTGTTTTAAAACCTGGGAAATTGGACCAAAACCAGCTCAGCAGGAAAAGGCACTTGGTGTCAAGCCTGTTGATCCACAGGACCCACAGGAGGAAAGTCAAGGAAAGTCAACTCCTGAAGTCCTCCTCTGTCCTGCGCTTGCTCTCTCTCTCTCTCTCTCTCTCTCTCTCTCTCTCTCTCTCTCTCTCTCACACACACACACACACACACACACACACACACACACACACACACAAAACATTAAAAAGCAAAAGCAAAATAAGAAATCACACATGCATTTTTAAAACTAGGTTTCATACATATGGGGAGCACAATGGGGGAGGAGAGAGAAGAGGGGTCGGGGGAAGGACCTCCAGATTTCCAAGCAGCACTCATCTACAGCCACAGACCCGATGTTGTACACCCTAGGTAGCCCAGGCACACCTGCCCCTCCTGTCTTTAACATCTAGGCCACTGCACCAGCCCAGGGCCAGGGTACCTGCCACACTGACAGCATCTGAGGGTGACCTTTGAAGCCTGCCCCTGAGTGACCCCAGAGAGAATTCCAATGTGTGTTCAGCTACCATAAAGCAACCAGTCACTTCCCCTTTCTGCTAGTGGACCAGAAGACAAAAATATCACCTTGGGGAGAGGGGCGAGCTCTGCCTCCAGCTGCTTTCTAATTCACCTTCCCTGTTTGTTTTCAATCCAAAGGGAGCTAAAAGAAGCCACATGGAGCCTCTTCATATTTTAATTACACTTAGTCAAGCCTCTGAAAAGAAAAGGGAAACAGTGCCACCTAACTGCCCAAGAGACTTTGTTCTTGGGGCTGATTTTTTCCCCTCTTGTTACTGCATATTAATTATCAGTCATACCCCTCTACATGCAATTCATTGTTATCTCAGCTGATGATGATTTCACAGGGGAAGGATCCACAGAGCAAAATGGCAACTTCACTGAACTTACACCTGAAGTCAGTCCTTGTGAGTAACCAGGAAATGCTGGATTAATGATGTGTTTTATTAACCTTAAAAATCTTCAGATGAATTTCTTTTCTGATACACTCATAAATTCAAAATATCGAGACTTTTGGTTCTTTCTACAAGCATATCTTCCATATCAAATATTCTAAGTAATTGATCATTAGCAAAACACGGGTTTTTTTCACCTAATTAATAATCAAAATATTTTTTTAAAAAGGAATAAATGAAATGCATATCAACATGTTTCAAAGTATAAAGTACCCTGAAAATACAATACTTTTAAAATACACTTGGTTTAGTACTAATAAGATATGTTGGGGTAATTATCCCAAGCTAGGATGTTATGGATCATGGCCTTAAAAGGTGTTTTTACATCATCAAACCCACTGCCACTGTGCATTTGATAATGATCAATGATGAGCCTTCTAAAGCTCAGAGAGAGCCTGGAGCAACTCCATACACCAACTCTCTCTGCCTCCCCTGTAGAGCTCCTCCCCTGGATGGATG
>CABHPH010151136.1:0-44608 GCA_902168325.1 Peromyscus nudipes | reverse complement strand
GTTGACTACCACAACACATGCATATATTGTTCTGGGCAAACATATATTTTAAGATTAAAGCTATGAATTTGATTTAGGTTGTAAAAACTGATGGTACGAGAAACTCAAGGTAGTAAAGATTACATTGCTTTCTTAAAATTGGGTTAAACTTAAGTGAGCTGAATGCACAGTAGGATAGCAGAATATGTGCATAGTCTAAATGATCTCAAAGTGTCATAGTTAGTTTTCTATTGTTGTAATAACACGCCATGACCAAGGCAAATTATGAAAGAAAGCATTTGATTTGGGGCTCACATTTCCAAAGGGTGATTCTGTGACATCATCGCAGGGACTATGGGAACAGCTAGGCAGGCAGGTATGGTGCTGCAGTGGTAGGTCAAAGCATACACCTTGATCCACAAGCATGAAACAGAAAGAGCTGAAAATGGCCTTGGCCTTTTAAACCTCAAAGCCTAACTCCTCATGACACTTGCCTCCAACAAAGACACATCACCCAACCCTTCCCAAAAAGTTCCACATGTTGCAGACCAAGCACTCAAATATATGATTACATGGATGTCATTCTCATCCAAATTACCAAGAAGTATATCTTAAACATTCTGGCAAAGTAGTCATAATAGCCTCCAAGCCAGAAGTAAAGGAGGCAAAATTATGTCTCATGAATGTTTCATCTTACCAGTGTCATTATTATTGTAATGCTAATTTAAGTCACTAGAATGGAATTTGTAACTTATCACTCAAATAATACCCTAGTATACCACATTGGGGTTATAATGGGGAAAGTCATTGATCTATACATATATATTGAAGTGCTGTATAGTCAAACCAGTGATTCATACATGTTAGACAGGCACTCTACCAAAAGATTCTCTTCACCAGCATGAGAAAATACTTATTGATTGCATTCCCAACAACTATTTTCTTTGCAACGGAGAAAATATCCAAATATTTGAATTTAATAAGAAAGAATCTGTATCCAGAAAGCTGAAAAAAATGCGTGCCCCCATTATAGTCTGCCAAATAATTTAATCATTTAATACATACTTGATAATTTGAAATACATCTGCAAACCAGCCTAATACATGATATATGGGTCAATGAGCTCAGTAGTTCTGGAAATATTAAAGATTTTTTTATATTTAATCACATGGTATATGCAATTTTAATAATAGTTACAAAAATAATAGTTACAAATTTTTAGTTATAAAATCAGTATTTTACAATAACCAGTTTATTTTAATTGATGATATATCAAATTTCTATATAGCCACACACACACACACACACACACACAATATATATATATAGTGTGTGTGTATACATATTTGTATTTCTATCCAAATGGAACCTAAAATAATGGCTGAAGAGATGTCTCAATGACTTAAAACACTTGATGTGCTTTCAGAGGACCCATGTTCAAATCTTGGCATCCATATGGTGCCTCACAAGCATCATCTGAAACTATAGTTACCTAAAATCCAGTGCCTCCTTATGGTATCAAACAGCACTAGACATTTCATGGTACAGAGTAATACAAGTAGGTGATACAACTCTGTACATACAAAGCAAAATAAAAATAAAAATCATAATATTATGCTTAATGTAATTACTAGATCAATTATCAAATCTTTTTAGTTAAAATAGGAATAAACCGACCTCCATTAGAGCCCATTTGGGTTGCCTAGTGACTTTTCCAGGCAGGTCTGCATAGAGAGGATGATTGCACCATGGGCCTGAGTGCAGGTGTCTGAGGCAGTCTATGCTTGGATGTGCTGGGCGAAAGTATTTTGCTCCACCCATTGGCATTCCTTTAAATACCCTAGGGCATAGATATTCAAGGCCCAGTGGATTAGTATCCGGGCCATCCTGAGTCTATCCTGTGTTTTCTATCTATTTCTGTCTCCTCTTCATTTCTAAATAAGTCTCTTATTCCTCCTTCCTCAGGAGTCCCTGGGGTAAATAAACGTGGGGGCTATCCCCCACACACATACTCCAAATAAAATGCTCATAAAGTAAATAGTTACTCATTAGTTTTCATGTATGTGCAAGATTTCTGCTTGTTATATAAGGAACTTCAATGCTATTCCAATGAAATAACAAGTGTTGTCTTATAGGAATGGCTTTATCAAAATTAAAAATTTGCCAGAAACAAATTAGGAAATTGCATGCCCCCTCACGCACACATTAGTACAATGTACACACAGGATATGAAATGCAGAAGTATAGTAGATCTATGAACTATGTGCTTGTACTTATCACATATACATGCAATTGTTCTACTTATGAATTTGAGTGGTCTATGTGTATGTGCATAGGACCATTTGTATATGTATATGTGTTTAAGTATATGTATACAGCAGGTAAAATGATCAAATTCTTAAGAAATATTAAAATTACACTAAAAAACAGTGATATGCATGGGAAAGATTTCCTGTTGAAGTCTTTATATTTTGTCAGAATTATCAGAGAAATCTTTTATATGTGAAGCAAAAAGATCATAGAATTGTGTGAGAGATGTTTCAGACACAGAAAGACCCTGTGGACAATTTTAAAGCCTTTCCTTTTGTCCTGAATGACACAGGAAGTCATGTAACGTTCTGAGAAGAAAAATAGCATAGCTTGTCTTCTGTATTAACCCCCACCCAAGCTGCTATGTAGAGAAAGGATGATAGGGGAGAATGTACAAACAGAGAGAACAGTTGGAAACCATTGTGATAAATAGTCTAGCCAGGGGATGTTAGTGTCTTGGGAAAAATAATAGCCTCACAAAGGTTCTACATTTTTTAAAAAGTCTGGAATCTTATCTGCGTGTTCTACCTACAGAATTTTATTTTAAGTGATGCTTATTTCCTTCATCACTGGCTTAGCATAGTCCGATGTTTTTGTCACTTTAACATGTAATTTTGAAGTATATTATCAACATGTCCTATTTTTTGTGTTAAAGCATACTTGGCATATAATACCTTAATAGTAGTATATGAATGTTAATAACTGCAAAAAATTTTAAATATTTGGAGATGACAGTAATAAAGGTAAAATGAAGAACTCCTACAATGCTGCCATCTGGCTACTAGAACTCTGGTGTTCTCTATTCATGAATGTGCACATTGGAGTGATTATAATTACGATGAATACAGTGCATTGTGTTCAGATTTAGCAAGCACAGAAGTTTTCATGTATACTAGCATGTGTTTAATATCTCATTATATTTAAAAAAAAACTTTTATGTCTCATAATGAACTATATTTATGCTGTATATTTTACAGTAAAGATTCTATTCAGCAAATATTTCTGAGAGCCTACTATTAGTGGATCCTAATCATGTCACTTGGATACTTTGGTAAATAAAACTCAAAAAATAAATTTCTCCATGCTCACAGTAGGTATTCTATAGCGTACATTTTTTATTTTTTTTCCTTTTTTGAGATTATTACATACTTATATCATTTCTTTCTTCCCTTTCCTCTTTCTAAAACCTCCTATATCATCCTTTTTTCTTTATTCAAATTTATGACAACTTTTTACCATTAATTTCTGTTACACGCATATATGTACATACACATATGTTCCTAAATAAAACCTGTTAAATATGTGCAATATTACTTGTACATATATGTTTTCAGGCCTGACCACTTGGGATTGGTAACCCTTGGGAAGACTGTTTCTCCCACTTCCAGGATTCCTTAGTTTCCTGTACTTCTCTATGTAGAGCTATAGCCTCCTGAAATTTCTTCTGAATGATAACATGTCTATTGCTTTTATACTTTTACATGTAGATGTAACCAACCGTCTTATAAATAAGAAACACAGAACCAATGCAAAGAAGAAAGCCAAGAGGTCAGAGCTAAGAGCTAAAACCTTACCCTTCCTCCTGCAGTGGTCCTACCTCTCCGAAGGAGCCACTGCTCCTGTGTTAAAGTCTTTATATAGTCTCTGTTCTGCCTTCTCATTGGTTGTAAACCCAACCACAGGACTGCCTCATCACGGCCTGTTTGTATAGACCTCCAGGTGTTCAGCTCATGTTTAGTCAGTCATGTTTTTTATACTGCACACACACAAAAATAGACAAAGACCTGACTGGATATTTCTTAAGAGATGCTTAAAAATGACCGTTGATACGTCAAATGTATGATCAACTTCTCATTATTAAACATAGACAGATGAAATCACAGTATTATTTTACCCCACATATATGAGAAGGCATAGAAAATGAATAATGACTACCAAAACATGAAATGACAAGAATAAAAATAAATATCTTAAAATACAATGTAAAATGATTTAAAAATACATATAAGCTGACATGAATGTATTTGTTCAATTCATTTTCTTAAGCTTCAAAAAGATTTTCTGGATTCATTTCTAGAATATAAATTCATGGATTAAAAAATCTCTTTAACCTTCTCTATATGCATAGCAAATTATTATAAATAATGTTTTCTGAAACTATTTTATAAAATATGCAGCAAATATCAAGTCCTCCTTTCAATGTCTTCTACTATTATAGCTCATCACAATTTAAAGGTGGCAATTTCTATTCTCATTTTGAATAGTCACTGTTGGTTTTGTTGCTTCACTTTTTGATGTATTTCATCATTGAAAGAGGTTGAAATCCATAAAATTACTTCAATTTTTCAATGGGTCCATGTATCTAGCTTGATTTTTTTGTACTGTATTTTATCTTCTATTTTTGGTATTATTTTACATAAATTAATTTTTAAGGATGTCAGTTCTCAGTATAAAATATATCAAAATGAACATATTTTATCTGAATTTTTTATTTGATTTTAAAATAGTTTGTGGATAGCTAATCTTCCTTATATTTGTATGTTTTCATGTCTCCATTTACTTTTTAATTTCATTTCTTGACTATTGCCAGCAGTCTATTGTGGGGGCATCTTTGTGGATTTCTGTGGGCCTCTCTAGCACTTTGTTTCTTCCTATTCTCATGTGGTCTTCATTTACCATGAACATTCCTTGTGTTCCCTCTCTGTTCTTGATCCAGTTGGGATCTCCCGCTCCCCCAAGTTCTCTTTCCCTCGCCCCTCGCCCCTCATTACCCCCACTCACGTCCAGACTGTTCATGTAGATCTCATCCATTTCTCCATCATTGGGCGATCCCCGTGTCTTTCTTGGGGTCCTGTTTTCCAGGTAGCCTCCCTGGTGTTGTGAGTGGCCGTCCAGTCACCCTTGTTCCACAACTAGTATTCTCCTCTGAGTAGGTACATACCATGTTTGTCTTTCTGAGTCTGGGTTACCTCACTCAGGAGGATTTTTTCTAGATCCCTCCATTTGCCTGCAAACCTCATGATGTCATTGTTTTTCTCTGCTGAGTAGTATTCCATTGTATATATGTACCACAGTTTATTTATCCATTCTTCGGTTGAAGGGCATCTAGGTTGTTTCCAGGTTCTGGCTATTACAAATAATGCTGATATGAACATAGCTGAGCAAGTGCCCTTGTGGTATGGTTGAGCATTCCTTGGGTATATGCCCAAGAGTGGTATAGCTGGATCTTGGGGGAGATTGATTGCCAATTTTCTAAGAATGCGCCATGCATTAATTTCTAATACAAACATTTATATATTCTAAAATCAATAACATTAATTTTTATATAGAATTAATTGTTTCTTTTACTTCTTTGATTATTAATTTTATTTATTATTATTGAATTATTTAAAATTCATAATCTTTTAGTTGGCTTAATACTTGAAAATATGTTTAGTATTATTTTTCTCTAATTTTCTAAATTAATTCTTTTGAGTACTACAAATTGTTTCTACATTATGTATTCCATTCAACTGATGTATATAACCATATTGAAAAATAACACATTGTTAGTATATATGTATGTATGTATATATATATATATAATATACACACACACACAAATACTGCCAGCCCTCACCCCCCCCAAGCAGATCAAGTTTTACATCTGTCTCACTATGCAGAGGGCCTAGCCCAGTGCCATGAAAGCTCTACAGCTGGTGATCCAAATTTCATGATTTCCCACTTGTTTGGTTTGGTTGTCTCTGCAGGCTTCCCCAACATGATCTTGATGCTCTTGCTCCTAGAATCCCTCTTCTCTCTCTTTGACTGGACTCTTGGAGATCAGCCTGGTGATTGGCTTTGGCTCTCTGCATCTACTTCTATCAGTTACTAGAGAAAGGCTCTATGATGACAGAGTAGTCACAGATCTGATCACTGGGTTAAGCCAGTTCAGTTCAGGCATCCTCTCCCCTTGTCTAGTAGTCTAAGCTGGGGTCATCCTTGGGGATTCCTGGGAACTTCCCTAGCACTTGGTTTCATAGAGAAGAACTTTTGCAAGCAATATATGCTGCAGAGGTTTAAAATCCAGAATAGACAAAGAACACAGAAAATATGGTTGAGGAAATGGATTATTAAATTAAACAATGGGCTAGGGAATCTAATCAGAAAGTTATCAACAAAAGAAACCATAATGACTAACAAATGCCTTAGAGTTCATCACATCCTAGCAATTAGGGAAATAGAAATTAAAATAACTTGCTGATGTCATTTCATGACACTCAGAATGGCTAAGTTCTGCAAAACAATGGACAATAAATGTTGAGATTTTATACGAAAGTAGAACTATCATTTACTGTTGGTGGGAATGCAAATTTGTGTAGCCACTCCGGAAATCAATATGAAAAATTCTTAAAAAGCTTAAAATACATCTATCATATAACTCAGATACAGCACTCTTTGGCATAATCACAACATCCTACCAATAGACCCTTGCTCATCCCTGTTCATAGATGCCCTATTAATGATAGTCAGGAAATGAAGTGGACTTAACTATCCTGCTACTAGTCAATAGATAATGAAAATGAAGCACATATATAAAATGGAATACTATGCAGCTGTAGAGAAAAATGAAATCATAAAATTTGAAGGTAAATTGATGGTCATAGGAAAGATTATTTTGAATAAGGAAACTGAGATCTAGAAAGACAAATACACATTCTCTCTTATCTGAGTTTTGTAGCTCCAAATCTTCCAGATGTGAATATACATGGAGTAACCATAGAAATCAGGAAAGTAGAAAGAGCCCATAGGTAAGATGGGCAGGGGGATCTTGAGAGGATAAGAGCATAATACAGGTGTTATGAAGTGGGAAACAGAACAATGGAGAGAGTGCTCCAACTGTGGAGGAGAATGGGAGGTAAATACTGAAGGAGAAGAAGGAATGAGGAACTAATGATATTAATGTCATTTGATAAGGACTCAAGGAATCACATTATTTTATATTTACCTACAATAGTACTATATAATATATATGTATCTTTTAGATTATAATATAATGCATATGTATATCTTAAAGAAAGTTATGCTACTTGAGATGACAATGTTCTCCACATGAGCCATAAACTAACAAAACATCCAGCATCAAGCATGAGAAAACTCTTTTGGAATGGGTGGTTAGGAATGTCCACGTGACTCCACAAACTACAGGTCATAATGCCTTACTACATTCTACATCTTGTCTTTATACATACAGTTAAATAGAGGCAGCACCCTCATCAACAAGTCTTTTACAAGAAATGGAGATCATTGTGGAAAAACACAACTGGGTGCAATGCAGGCACCAATGGATTCTGTGAAGCTCAACTAATACAAATACTTCTGCATCATGATTGCTGCATTGATGGCTCTGTAAACATCACAGCAGAACAGGTAGGAAGGTTCTAAGAACAAGAATACAAGGAAGTCTGATATGAAATCGTGTCCCCTAGATATGGCTACATGAAGATTAGACAATGGCAAAATCAAGGGACATGTTTATTGGCAAGGGGAAATTTTTCATGGGATCCAACTCCCATGCAAAGAACTTCAGGCAACTAACAAGTGCTTAGAGAGGGAAAATTAGCCTTCATTCCAGTGATGAGGCCCCCTATATGTTATCAAATACCAGTTATCAACCCTAGGCATTCTAGACTGAGGCTCTAGAAATATGTCTTCTCATAGAAAGTCACTTGCGTTTGGAAGCTTGTAATTTTACTTCGTAAAGCATTGCCTTTTTGAGACTCTGTGAATGTTGTTGAATTATCCAAGACAGTATGAGAAATTGAGCATTATCATTTACAGTTCTGCTGTGGATATCACTCTGTATCAATAAAGTGCTGATTGGCCGGTAGCCAGACAGGAAGTATAGGCGGGACTAACAGAGAGGAGAATTGAGGGAACAGGAAGGTAGAGGGGAGACGGCGTGGAGCCGCAGCCAAGAGAAGGAAGATGTAAGGTACCGGTAAGCCACGATCCACGTGGCAAAGTAGAGATTAATAGAAATGGGCTAAATATAAGAGTAAGAGCTAGACAATGATAGGCCTGAGCTAATGGCCAAGCAGTTTAAATAATGTAAGCGTCTGTGTGTTTATTTTATAAGTGGGCTCGGAGACTGGCGGGACTTGGGAGCTCGGAGACTGGCGGGTGGCAGAGATTTGTCCTGACTGTGGGCCCGGCAGGAAAACTATAGCTACACAGTTCATTGAGAAACAGTGATGCAGAGCCTTCTTTACTAATGTTCAGAAGTTTTAAATTCAGTGTAATTATAGCTAATTCATTCTACGGTCTGTGAGGGAGAATATCTTCCTAGGCTCTTTTCTGAAGAATCTATAGAAGATAATGGTTTCCTGGTGTTTTACCTGGAGTCTTCAGTCCTCTCACAATTGAGTCTTACTTTCTTCATCCTGAAATGTCATGAGTAATCTTAGTAGATTAGAATATATCTAAATGTTTTCATTTATTTACTAAGACTTGTATGCAAATACATTTACATGTAGGAATCTGTAAATTAGCACTTTAACATATGAATTGGAGTAGTAACACAAATAGCCTTTATGAAGTTAGTAAAATTTACAATACCTTTTCTATGTACATATGTAGAGTTTTGTCAGTGTGTTTCCAGTATCTATTATGATCTCAAGGCTGTTTCTTTATCTTATGTGCTGAACTCTGTAGCTGGAGTTTTCTCCAGTCCCACTCAGGCCCTCAGCCACTCAGACTCAAGTAAACACACAGAGGCTTATATTAATTAAAACTGTAGGGCCTAGCCTGGCAGTGGTGGCACATGCCTTTAATCCCAGCACTTGGGAGGCAGAGGCAGGCGGATCTCTGTGAGTTCAAGGCCAGCCTGGTCTACAAAGCAAGAGCCAGGAAAGGTGCAAAGCTACACAGAGAAACCCTGTCTCAAAAAACCTAAAAAAAAAAAAAACAAAACTGTAGGGCCTAATGGCTCAGGCTTCTTGCTAGCTAGATCTTACATCATAAATTAACCCATTTCTATAAATCTATACCTTGCCACGTGGCTCGTGGCTTATCGGTAACTTTACATCTTGCTTCTCCTCGCAGTGGCTGGCAGTGTCTCCTGACTCAGCCTTCCTGTTCCCAGAATTCCCTTCTTGTCCCACCTATACTATATTTCCTGCCTGGATACTGGCCAATCAGTGTTTTATTTATCAACCAAATCAGAGCAACACATTCACAGCATACAGAGTGATAGCCACAGAAGAACTCATTAGAAGATATTCTAATATTTAACAAATGCTCACTAATCATTATTTATCATCTCCATGTAATATTGTTGGATTTTTTGAAGTTTTCTATGTTTCTGTTTGTTAGGAACAGTAATTCATAGCTTCCTTTCATTTTCCTGTGTTTGCCTAGGTTTGGTATTAAAATAATTAATGATGACTATATTGCAATGAGATTGTAGAGTTGATATCCTTTGTTTTTATGTATTGAGTAGATTATTTTCATTGCTACTCCCTTGCCTTAGAATTATTTCATGAGATGATGTCAGCTATAACTCAGTTTCATTAATCTATGCTGAAGCCCTCAGCTCATCTTTATATTTCTTAAATGAGCAGTTTCTCAGTATCTGAAAGATGGAGAAGTATGTCAGCAGAGGCTGTGAAGGAAAAGAAGAGGCTAATGGGCAAACATTTAAATATTCATTGCACAATATTTAAATATTCATATCTTCAGAGTGACAGCTTTTACTTCATTTTATGAGGAATTGTTTTCATCATTTCTGAGTTTTGCTAGTGTCTTCTGTATAAAAGACAGTTTTAACTACTTTAAAATATGATTCACAATGGCAACAGCCAAAATATATTAGTGCTCTAATTGCCATTTGTCTGGGGAAAAAAGTGCCCAGCAAAAAGTAAAGAATGGCTGTACTAAAAATCCTTTTACTTTTACAGTAAAACTTTTCAAGACCAAGAATCCAGTTTCTGAAGACTATTAGCATCACTTTTTGATAATAACACTCCCAAACATGTTTACAAAAGGGAAGTGAATGTAATGTAATAAAGACAAAGGTTGATATATATGTATTTATGTACACATACATATGTACATATGTGTGTATGTGTGTATATATGTACATGTATATTATATATATAAATGAAATGAAAGTCTGTCTGTTCAGAAGTACAATTGACAAAATATGTGTATTCCTGCCAACTTCACAGATGAAATCTAATGCTCATTGTGAGGGGATGTGCAGGTGAGGCTCTGAGAAATTGGGGAAGAGGGGAGTCTGCTTCCCGTACAAGTCTCTCTGCCAAACATAAAGATGCTGCTTTCAAGAAACTTGGTCTTTTCTACTGAACCTCTCTTCCTACAGTTGTGAGAGAAAAAAAAATGTTTTATGTTTTAAAGCCAACAAGTACAAGAAATAAGATGAGATCTAGAAGAATTCTTGAAAGAAAGGATAAGGACGAACTGGTGGGAATGTTGACTAATCTGTTCTCATTAGTGCCAGTTCTAATTGAACACTTTTTTAAAAATTAGAACACACAACCCCACAGGGCCATCTCCCCTTTCCTCCACAAATATTAATATGGCAAATTTCCCTTCTCACACAAAAGGAATTTAATTATTATGAATTTGCCTAAGGTCTGCTAAAATAAAGTAAAATAATTTGGTTTACAAGAAAAAAAATTTTCTCTGCCGTAGCTATACTTTCTTCTTGTCAAATGACTAGTTCTTAAGTAACTTAATAGGATCCAATGTATTTCCATGTCAGATTCAATGAGAAATTTCAGCATTCTTTATAAAACATAACTGAGTAACTATACTTGTCATAGTTTATAAAAACTGTCACAACTCAGTAATAAGTGTTTATAACACATTTCGCTAAATTTTGATATTTTAATTTTCAAAACCTATGATTATGGTTTTAAATGTTAAAGTATTAAAATCAATAACCATTTAAATATATAAATTTAAAAATCCCAACTGTGTATATTCAACATAATATGAAATAAATTATTACCCTTCAATATTTAAAAGACTTCTTTAGCTAATCGAACATGATGTTTCTATAAAATGTAAAAACAGCACAGTTCTATAAATCTTGTAAAATTGTTTCAAAAACTAAAGTATCTGCTATGTGTGATTATCCATTTTCAGATATTAGCTTTGAAAACAAAATCTATACAGAGTCAAAATTTGTTGTATGAAGAGATTATTGATTCTACATTCTATGTGGTCATGTTGTCAAACTGCCTTCAAAATGTAAAGATTATATCCATAGACTTGCACCATTCTCAACCTTGGTCAGAGAAGATTCTGAATGCAGAGACACATAACTGTTCAATGTGTTAAGAGTAACTGATGATGAGCACTTGTGGAGAGAAGAGCTGTGCCTTTACTATCTCCCTTTAAGACTCAGAAAAATCAAGTAAGAAGGGACATCAACAATGGAAGAAATGAAGGATGGGGATAAGGGGTATGAAATTCTGTCCTTTGACATCAAATATCTGTTGCACACATGAATTCAGAGCAACTGTAGCTATTTGCACAGACATCACAAGATCAAACAAGTTACAAAATCCAACACAGAGAAAAAAATGGCTCCTGATGCATGATGCACCACCCCTAGTACAGGTGTAAATGGCATTTTATGTCTGCTGAAGTCACTTAATTTTTGGAGGCGGTTTGTTCATGGGTTTATCGCATGTGCCAGAGAGGATAACCCCACACTCATGTGAGTATGGGTAGCACTAACTGGACTTAGTGTGTTACTGCAAAACATATTACAAGGGACGTAAAGTTGGTGGAGCTGTGAATGTTGGTGGGTTGACATGAATTGCAGGGATAGAGTCAGAGAAGATATGACCAATCATTAAGCAATACATTTAACATGTATTAATGTTACATAATAAATATTACAAAAATTTAAATATGAATATGATTTACTTTTAAGTTATGCTCTGAGTTAAGTGATAACTCATATTTCAAATAAAAAAATATATTTGCCTGGAATTCCATATGCTTCTTATTCATTTTACAAATAATGCACACTAGCTATCATTATCGTCCCTTGAAAACTGTGATGTTGTGGGATAAAGCTTTTGTACACTGGTTTAATAAAACACTGATTGGCCAGTGGCCAGGCAAGAAGAATAGGCAGGATAAACAGACAAGGAGAATTCTGGGAAGAGGAAGGCTGAGTCAGGAGTCGCCAGCCAGACACAGAGGAGGCAAGATGTGAAGGCAGAACTGAGAAAAGGTACCAAGTCATATGACTAAACAAAGATAAGAATTATAGGTTAATTTAAGTGTAAGAGCTAGTCAGTAATAATCCTGAGCTAATGACTAAACAGTTTAAAAGTAATATAAGCCTCTGTGTGTTTACTTTGGTCTCAGCGGCTGCATGGCCTGGTGGGACACAGGAAAATGTCCAGTTACAACTGTGCCTCTAGATGAATGACTTTTAAATTCCCCAATGAATTTAGTAATTAGTAAATTATAAAATCAATGTTATGAAAAAATAGCTAATTTTGTTGGAGGAGATTTACTTGTATTGTCACGCCAAGACTGCCAATGGAGCTAAATCTTGGTTCAGAGGGCAGAGTCCAGTTTCAGATGGCCCGAATAAACCCTATAGTTTTCTGGCTGACCCAGAAGAAGCTAGAAAGACATCTGGAGAAAGGAGTGGCTTGGAAAGATTCTCAGGGCTTTTTGATCTGGGAAGATGGAGAGAAGGGCACTTGACCTTTTCTCTGCTGCTCTGAGTACCTATCACATTTATACCCTCATATCTGACTCCCAAGATTTATTCATTAATAAAATAACAAAAGAAGCCACTATATAATTTGATAGTAAATTTTATATTCTTCATGCCAAGCTAAAATTTCTCAACCAGCTGAACTGATAGGGAGGACTGAATTTAAGAGTGAAAGTTTTTTTTTTTTCTTTCTTTCGTACCTTCACCTCAGAAGGAAACACCATTAGGTACTCAAAAGGAAACTAATGATACCTTTAAATCCAGGAGACTTAGAATAAAGGTATTCAATATTCAAAAATAATTTGTGCCCCATTTGACACATGCTGAGCTACATAAGTCAAACCATACTAAATAGTCCAATTCCTCAAAATGACAGAAGCATTAAGCCATCAGAAGTAGATTTATAAGCAGATATTCAGTACATAACACTGAACAAAATATTGTCTTTAACTTCTATGCTGATAGAATATGCGCTATTATTCCAGGCTGATAGAGTATTTGCTACTATTCCAGGGGAAAAAATAATGAACATACAATAATACTATAATATATAGCAGGTAGAAATACATATTTCCTAAACATTTGCCAAGAAGAGAAAAAAATAAATAAATGAGAGGTTATAGGATAATAATTTGTAGTAAAACAAAAAATATGACTTATGCATATACTGAATTTAAGAAAATCTTTTGGTGGTAAGAAAATACCAAAGAGTATCTGTTGTATTTTAATTACAAAATGGTATCAATTAGAAAATCTACTTGGTGATGAAAATTAGTGTAACAAATAACTTTGAGGAAGGAAGACAGCCATTTGAAGGAAATCTTGGTTACTTCTGAGATGGCAATAAGGAAATGTTCTTTGTCTCTCTACATCTCCCTGCTCTTCCCATGAGTGTGTTTCTTGTGTGTGGGTGTGTGTTTGTAGGTATAATTTTAGTAGTCTTATACTTGTAAAAGTCTTACTTGTAAAAGTCATTAAGATACAACATTTTGTGCTTCTCTTTTATAGTAAACATATAGTAAAAATATGCATGAACGATAACCATTGACTCATATAAAAGTCACAATTATATAAGGAGATAGGTCAAGATAAAATTCAGAATTACTTAAAAGCCAATGAAAAATAGACATATATATATATATATATCCATACATGTGATATAGTATATTCTTTAGCAACATAATTTATAAGACTGCCAAATAAAACAAAATCAATATAACACCCCAAGTTACAAACCAGAGAGTTGTAAACACATTGGTTACCTAACATATATTTCTGTGATTAATTTTGGAGATAAAATATTACTTGATTCTTATATCAGTTTATAAGCATGACACATAAGTTGAGTTTAATACTTTTTTGTTTTTTAAATATTTCTTTTATTTTGAGATTATAATATAATCTTTCATTTCCTCCCACTAACCCCCCCCACATACTTCTCAGTCTCTTTTAAACTCATGGTGTTCATGTTCATATTGTTCAATACACATATACACATGTACAGAACATACAAATATACAAGTACAGCCTCCTCCATCTGTGTGTTAATTGTACGTATGTTATCAGGTCTAACCCTTGATTATTGGATAACCAATATTGCTGTAAATGTTTTACAATTCTATATTCCTTTGAAGAACAATAGGCTTAAGCTTGTATTAAGCCTGCATGCTAGAGAAGGTATCAATTTTTTTTTTTTTTTGGTTTTTTGAGATAGAGTTTCTCTGTGTAGCATTGCGCCTTTCCTGGAACTCGCTTTGGAGACTAGGCTGGCCTCGAACTCACAGAGATCTTCCTGCCTCTGCCTCCCGAGTGCTGGAATTAAAGGCGTGCACCACCACCGTCCGGTGAGAAGGTATCAATTTTGATTTCTTCAAAGTGACAAAGTTGTATGGAATTACTATAGATATCAATTCATTGAACCAAATACTCACTACTGCTAATTTTTACTACTTCCCAATAACACAATGCTAAATTTACACAGTCAGAACTAACAGGCAGTATCTAAACACCCATTAAACCTGTGAGTATGTAATTCATGATAGGCAAATAATACTCACAATAAACTTCGTAACTATTCATTGTCCTGTGTTACTATATTACTACATAAATTAATGCAATCCTTTTATGAAACTCTAAAACTCAAATTTCTCCAAATCTTCACTTTCTTTTTATTATTTTTGTAATTTGACAACTTCATAAATGTATCTATTGTATTCTTATGATTCTCTCACCACCCTATTGTATTCCCTTCTAATGACTCCCTATTACCCACCCCATCAATAATATTTTCTTTTCCACATTTATGACTTTTGATTCTATTCTAATTTTCCTTCTGTTCTAATTTTCCTTCTGTTATAATAAAACACTGACCAAAACTAATTTGAGTAAGAAATGCTTTGTGTTTAGAGTTTACCTTTCACTATAGAAGAAAAACAGGGCAGGAGCTCAAGGAAAAATCTTAGAGGCTAGAAAGGAGGAAGAAAACTGCTTGCTGCCTTTCTCTGTTTAGCTTGCTCAGGAACTTTTGTTATACATCGTAAACTAACCTTCCTAAGGATGCCATCTCCCACAGTACAATGGGCTCTCTTACATTAATTAGCAGTTTAAAACATATTCCACAAGGCGTGGCCACAGTCCAATCTGATGGAGACAGTTTCTCTCTTGGGGTTCTCTCATCCCAGGTGAGTGAGTTATGTCAAGTTGGGAGCTAAACCAAACTATACACTTGTTAAATTTAAATTGTGCCGTATATGTGACAATTGGATTGAAACTATCCATCATTGGCCATTGGATCACCAAAGGGGATACAACTCACAGCAATAATTTCCTTTCTTACAGAACCTATCAATAACAGGCCAGCAGTGACACTGAGGGACCACTGTGTCCTTGTTTCTGCCAGCCCTGATTATTGATAGTATTCAATATAGTTCAGTATAGTGTTCAAATGAGAAGTATAGGTGAACTGTACTATGGAACATATAGAAGAATAAAAAAGAAATGAAAATTCAGAAATAAATTCCTATATGTGGCCAACTGATTGCATAAAGTGTTAGCATAAGAAGAAAAGGTTGCCTTTGAAAAATGTCTGCCCAAAATTATTATAAATAAGCTATAATTAAACATTTAACTAAGAATAAAACCATGTCAAAGTTATCACAAACTTAAGACCTACAATTTTAAGACTTTTTGAATGACAATGCAAGAAAACATAATTCTTAGACAAGTGTGGAAGCGTACATCATTAATCCAAACAATTACACTTGAGAGGCCGAGGCAAGAAGAGTAACAGAAGTCCAGGCAGCCTGTGCTACATGGAAAGCTTTTGCCTCAAAATAGCAGCAACATTTTTTTTTGAGAATTTAAAAAGGAAAAAAAAAAGCAATAGAATAACGGATGTGCAAATCATGAAGCATACAATAAATCAGACAAGTTGGACTCTAACAAAAATTGACATTAATATCAAATGTTTCCTTCTTAATAAAGTGAAATAGCAAAATTTGAAGGAAAATATTTATAAAACATCTACATAATAAAGAGGAGCATCGGCCGGGCGGTGGTGGCGCACGCCTTTAATCCCAGCACTCGGGAGGCAGAGCCAGGCGGATCTCTGTGAGTTCGAGGCCAGCCTGGGCTACCAAGTGAGTTCCAGGAAAGGCGCAAAGCTACACAGAGAAACCCTGTCTCGAAAAACCAAAAAAAATAAATAAATAAAATAAAGAGGAGCATCATAATAATAGTAGATATATATACCTCTCCGTAAAAATTAGACAAAAACAGCACCCACTTCAATCTTTTTAGAAAAAAAAATATATAATTAACTTGCAAAATACACTGAATTCTGTCAGTGACAGCATACAAACTATACAAAAAGTACTCCTTCATCCCTAGACAATGACCAGATCGTTGACAATGCCAAATAAAAAGACAGGATAGGGGGCTACAGTAATTCACTTACTTCTTACCTCCCTGATGCAAAGTCAAAATGATAGTCACTTGTACAAAATTGAAGTAAAGTCTGGTAATGTTAAATATACTTCAAGCCAGAACACTCAGACACCCTTTTAAAATAAAAAGGAAACATGATTACATAAAGTTTTCCATTTCATTATGTACATCACCTTTCTTTCTTTATAATAGCCCAAATCTGAAATCAACCAATAATGCATGTCCTCTTTTTCATTAATTGTTGTTAAATACATGTATGGTTATACAGATATAATCCTAGAAACAACCTGCTCAGTCTAAACAATGTTATTTATATGTATGTTTTCAAGGTTAGCCATTTGATAGAAAACTACAGTAAAATAATATGTAACTATAATAATGTATATTAGAACATGTAGAGAAAATTGACTGCAAATGGGCTGGGGTAATATCATTGAATATATTTACTACTCTATCCATGAATTCAGAGTGTTTATATTACTATATACTATCATCATAATCTGACAGCTGCTGAGATGTGTAAACTGAACCTGATTAAAACTTGGTCTGTCTCCTGGCAGTGGTGGTGCATGCCTTTAATCCCAGCACTTGGGAGGCAGAGGCAGGCAGATCTCTGTGAGTTTGAGGCTAGCCTGGTCTACAGAGCAGGTTCCCAGACAACCAGAGCTACACAGTGAATCCCTGTATCAAAAAAACAAAACAACAACAACAAAAACCAGGCTTATCAACATTCAATCACAAACTGGGGACAGACTTAAGAGAGCTGTTTTCCTTATTGCTAAACTATTGGCTCTTGCTAAATTGTGAATATTGTACAATCATTTCTTAGGTTGTGTAATTATTTGTGAGTCTATGAGACACAAATGAATATTGCCAAACCAATGACCATACAGATGGCCATGGTTGAATCCAATTGTTCACAAATCAGAGCAAAAAGGCATAGATTATCTTGAGAAAGAAAGAAGGAAGGAGGTTGACAGCAGTAGAAGCTGGAAGGGACAGGGTTAAGATGAATATGATCAGAATGCATTATATACATTGATGCAATCATCAAAAACCAAACTGAACTTTTTTCCTGTATGTATTTCTAGCTTCTTTATGAAAATCATGTGTCCATAGGTAAGCAGATTTATATCTGGGTCTTTGACTTGATTCTATAACTCACTGGCTCTGCTTTGATGCCAATACTATGCCATTTTTATTACTATAGCTTTGTGGTATAATTAAAGGTCTGGTCTCTAGCAGTACTTTTATTATTAATTATAATTTTAATTGTTCTGGATACTTTAATATGAGCTGAAAATTGTTCGTTCAAGGTCTATTAATATTATGCTGAATTTTGATAGCAATTAGATTGAATCTGTAAATTGCTTTTCAGAAGTGGCTATTTTTACTATATTAAGGATATACCAATCGAGGAGTATGGGAGACCTTTGCATCTTCTAATGTTTTCTTCAATTTCATTCTTCAATGTTTTAAGTTTTTATGATAAATGTTTATGTTTATATGATTTCTTTTAATATAGATACCTTGCTACCAATGGGATATTTTAAAATTATTTTTGAATATTGAAATGTCATCTCTATTAGAACGGAAGTTTAATTACTCATTCTATGACATAAAGGACATTTCCAGTTTAGGCAATAAGAAACTGACATTTTGCTCTACCCGTATAATCAACTGAAACAGGAAGTAAAACTAGAATAACTTCTGAGAATTAGCCGAAATTTGTGGAAACAATGAATTTTTCTGGAACTGACTGTAACCCTATGGCAATATTTTTGACAGCATATGGTTCTGATTTGGCAGAGGAGTTGAAGTAAGCTAAAAATCACTGCCTGGGGGTTATCCATCCTATAATTCAAAAGTGTTCCAGTTAGATTTGTCAGAAACCACAAAAGTGTACCTCCAGAAATGCTAGAAGGCATGAAATGTACTAGAAAATACAGTAATGCAACCCACAACCATACTTCAGCAGCCATTATTAGACAGCCTACTATATTTCAGAAAATGTATTATACATTGAGGACATAAAGATTTTGAAGTATTGTCCTATACTACAAATACAATTTTGACCTAATTCTTTCCTCAAAGAGCTTGCATAAAGTTACAAAAAATTCCTAAAAACAGAATATGAAAAGTACAAGCTGTGTGATTTTACTTAAAAAAAAAGACTGAGAATCTAGGGAAATATGCTATTTACTCACACAGAGGGCCATAATGTTACCATAGCTTTTAACTATTAATCTGGAGATTACGAATCATATGGGATATTTATAGGAGTAAGGAATTCCATTTTAGTTAGAAGGAAGCAAAGGATGTCAAAATTCAAACTCTAGAGTGGAACCAATGTTCAGAAAGATTATAAATTATGTGAACGATGGAGCTTGAGAGATGGTTAAGTAAACCTGATGCTCTAGAAGACATAAATTGTTTTTCCCAGCAATCCCAAGGAAGCAAATGCCAGTAATCCTAGCTCTAGGGGATCTGGTGGTCTTTTCTGGTCTCCATGAGCAGGCACATATTTGATTTGGACACACATAACTGCAGAGAACGCACTCAAATAAATGAATAAAAATAAATGAATCTGAAAATGTTGTTAAATTTTTTTAGTAACATTTCCGTTGTTCTGACAAAACACCAAGAACAAAGCAACTTTAGACAAAGGGGGTTTATAGTTTCAGAGGATGAATCTCTGTCAGTTATAACAGGGACTGTGGCAGCAGGCAGAGAGACATGCGCTGAAACAGTAGATGGGTGCTTACATCTTGAGACACAACTATAAGACAGAGAGAGAGAGAGAGAAAGAGAGA
Source organism: Peromyscus nudipes (assembly GCA_902168325.1). Classification (NCBI taxonomy): domain Eukaryota; kingdom Metazoa; phylum Chordata; class Mammalia; order Rodentia; family Cricetidae; genus Peromyscus; species Peromyscus nudipes. The sequence goes on along the minus strand of CABHPH010151136.1, from coordinate 24,811 downwards.
GAGAGACAGAGAGAGAGAGAGAGAGAGACAGAGAGAGAGAGAGAGAAACAGTGATACCTCCAAAAAGGCCATACAACCTCATCCTTTCCAAAACGTTCCACTAACTAGTAATCAAGTATTCAAAGACATGAACTTATATGGTACAAAATTTATGTGTGGCAATGCAGAAAGAGCTTATGAATTTACAAAGACACAAGTGTGTCAGTATATATTCTTACTTGATTCTTTGTTGTTGTGGTATAACATTGGCCAAATAAACTCAGAAAATGAGTGTGTTTACTCTAGCTTACAGGTTACAGTCCATCAGCAAAGGAAACTAAAGCAAGAACACAAGGCAGGAACTTGGAGGCAAGATACCACAGCATCTTGAAGTAGACACCAGATAACAATGTTTCTTGCTACTTTTCTCCCTCTGGTTCTTGCCCAGAGAGCTTTCTTATACAATCCAGAACCACCTGTCCAAGGGTGGTACTACCCACAGAAGTCTGAGTCTCTTTAACCAATTAGCAATTAAGAAGATGTACCACATACATGTCACAGGTAAATTTGATGGAGACAACTTCTCAATTGAGTCTCCTTTTCCATATGTGACATGAGTTTGTGTCACACAGACAACTGAAACTCTAACATTCCACTGTTTTGTCCACTTTAAAACACAAGCATATCAATTAAAAGTATTACTTTCCTTTTTTCCATTGTATTGCAATTTTTTTAATAAATATTTTTATTTTATAATTAATTTAAATTTACATATCAGTCACGGATTCCCCATCCTCCCTCCTCCCACCCCCCAGGCTTCCCGCCCAATCCACCCCCCATTCCTGCCTCCTCCAAGGCAAGGTCTCCCCTGGGGAGTCAGTCCAGCATGGTATATTCAGTTGAGGCAGGTCCAGTCCCCTCCTTCCTACACCAAGGCTGAGCAAAGTGTCCCAGCATAGGCCCTAGGTTCCAAAAAGCCAGCTCATGTGCCAAGGACAGGTCCCGGTCCCACTGTCTGGGGGCCTCCTAAACAGTTCAAGCTAATCAACTGTCTCACTTATCCAGAGGGCCTGGTCCAGTTCCATGGGGGCTCCTCAGCTATTGGTTCACAGTTCATGTGTTTCCGACAGTTTGGCTATTTGTCCCTGTGCTTTTTCCAATCATGGTCTTGATATCTCTTGCTCATATAATCCCTCTCTCTTGCCGAGTGGACTCCTGGAGCTCCACCTGGGGTTTGGCCATGGATCTTTGCATCTGCTTCCACCAGTCACTGGATGAGAGTTCTATCATGACAGTTAGGGTGTTTGATCATCTGATCACCAGAGTAGGTCAGCTCAGGCATTCTCTCGACCATTGCCACTAGTCTCAACTTTGTTCATAGCAGCATTATTTGTAATAGCAAGAACCTGGAAACAACCTAGATGCCCTTCAACTGAAGAATGGATATATAAAATGTGGTATATATACACAATGGAGTACTACTCAGCAAAGAAAAACAATGATATCATGAGGTTTGCAGCAAATGGATGGAACTAGAAAATATCATCCTGAGTGAGGTAACCCAGACTCAGAAAGACAAACATGATATGCACTCATTCATAAGTGGATACTAGATTTAAAGCAAAGGATAACCAGACTGCAACTCACAACTCCAGGGAGGCTGCCTAGTAAAGAGGACCCTAAAGACACAGGGATAGCCCAGCCACAGAGAAATGGATGAGATCTACATGAGCAAACTGGGGGTGAGGGGAGTAATGGAGGGCTAGGGTCAGGGAAAGAGAGCTTAGGGGAGCGGGAGGTTCCAGCTCGATCAGGAACAAAGTGAGAGAACAAGGAAAGAGATACCATGATAAATGAAGACCCCATGGGAATAGGAATAAGCAGAGTGCTAGAGAGGTAACCAGAAATCCACCTTTCTTTTCTTGTTTGTGTTCAAGAACTTACATTAGTATTGCAACATAGCACAACTTTTAAATTTACAAATTTTCAAAATAAAAATCTCCCACAATTTAAAAGTCTAAGTTCTTTTAAACAGAATAAGTTTCTTAACTGTGCTCTCTTGTGAAATACAAAGCAAGTTACATACTTATTTCAGAATAAGTAAATAATGTTCGTATTTTAAAAAATCAAAGTTAAACAGCATAAATGTATACTCTGGAACTCAATATCTAGCATCTCACACTCACTCAATCTATCTGCTGGGCTTCTAAAGGTTTGGGAAGTTCCACTTCTCCGGCTCTGTCACCCCAAACATAGATTTTGTCCAGCCGGTTCACAATGGCTCTACTCCATACACACTCCTGTCCTTGGATGCTGGAATCTCCCATATCCTAGGATTTGTCTGAAGCTACACCTTCATCAATGGCCTCCCTAGCCTCTCTTCAGGGTTACCTCGCAATATGTTGCCAAGCCTCAGTTTCTCATCATGACTGCTTCAAACACAGGATTTCTGCTGAAATGACAAAATCACTTTACCAATGTTCTTTCCACGCCAGTCTTCAGGAACTAAAATATCTCAATGTGGTGAGATGCCTTGGTTCTCTCCATGGCCCATTTAATCTTACAAAACAAGAACGTAGAAGATTCTCTCACACATTGTCAAGTTCATCTTCCTGGTTGAGATATAGCCTTTGTGCTAGGTAGTTTTATTTCCACTTGACGCAAGCTAGAGTTATCTAAAAGAAGGGAATATCAATTGAGAAAATAGCTCCATAAGATGCAGCTTTAGAACATTTTCTTAATTAGAGATTGATGAGGGAGGGCCCAGAATTGTGGATGGTGCCATCCTTAGGCTGGTGGTCTTGGGTTCTGTAAGAAAACAAGGGGAGTAAGCCAGTAATCAGCACCCCTCTATGGCTTCTGTGTCATCTCCTGCCTTCAGGTTCCTGCCCTCTATGAGTCCCTGCCCTCACCACTTTTTATGATGAAATGTTATATGGAAGAAGAGTTCATCAAAAATAAACACTTTCCTCACCAAGTTACTTTGGTGGTGGTGTTTCTTCATAGATATAGTAACAATAAGACACCCTTGTACTATACCCTACTACTGCCATAGATACTCTGGTATCTATCTATGTACTACCCATGTGGAAGTATTTCCAAAGCATTTTGCTTCAGCGATACTTATCACAGGTGACGCTTCAGCTCCAGCTGACTGACATCAGTTCTCTCACAGAATGTCACAGCTCAACTGAAGGAAGCAATTCCCTATGTGAGGTTCCCTCTTCTCAGGTGACTCTGGTTTGTATTAAATAGACAACTGAGACTATAACAGCATAGAAGTGATGCCTATTTCTTTCTTTATTTTGTAACATAATCATACTGTATAGACCTCTTTGACTTAAAACTTGCTTTGTAGACTTGGCTGATATCAAACTTATAGTGACCCTTCTGTATTAGTCTCCTCAGGGTTTGCATTACAGCCGTTCATGATACTGGGTAATAACCTCACAATTGCAAACACATTTTGGAAAAAAAATTAAGTACCATAAACGAATGAAAGGGCCTATACACATAAAAAGGCATCCATGTATTTTCTTAGGAATATCAGAAGCTAAACCCATAGTGTCTCACCAACACAACTGCCGAAACTTGAACTGAACAAAGACAGCGTCAACAGACATGTTAATATCGATGGAGAGTGCCAACTAGGCCCTAATCATGTACAAAGAACTAAAGGCAATTAAGGAATGCTGAGAGATATAAAAATAGTCTTCCCCAGGCAGGGGAGAGCAAGAATAATTAATTTATCCAATATCAAATGGTCATAAATAAAAGCATACATATAAGTTCCATTATAAAGACTGAGGAGGTTGCACTTACATATTTAGGAAGTAGTATACATGCATCTATGTACATGTGTAATTGTGTGTATGTGTATACTACAATTACTTTAAAAACTTTCATGAATTTGCAATAGAGCAGGGAGGTGTACAAAGGAGGATTTGGAGGAAGGTAAAGAAAGGGAGAAATAATGAATGTATTTTTATTATAATATCAAATTTGGGAGAAACTATTTTTAAAAAGGCATCATAACTACTACAAAATTATTGAATGATAAAATTTTCAGATATATATTCTAAAAATTAGTATGCCAGATGCGTCAGAGAAAACAGAATATCACTTAACCCAAACCCATGGACAACTTTAACAAAATACAGTGGGTTACCTGCACCTATACACATATATCCAGACCCCCCACACACATACACACAATGTTTCTCACAGAATCTCGTGCACACTCAGAGAGAGAAATAGAAAGACACACACAGAAAGAGGGGGAGAAAGCAAGAGAGAGAGAGTCAGAGAGGGAAAGGCAGAGAGAAAGAAGGGAGATTTGCTGAGGAAAAAATTCTTCAGGAGTGGAAAGGAGATATAAAAATAAAAGGGGCATTATGATCAAAATAAACTATGTGTGTTCACGTGAGAGAAAGAGTACTTGAGCATGCACACATGTTCACTTGTGTGTGTATGTCGTGTGTGTCTGTATTTGTGAGAAAAAATTCTGAAAAGCTAAACTTTAAAAAGAAAAACTTGATTAGTAGAGCACTAAAAGAAATGTAAAGATCAATTCTATTATACATTTTCTAGATACTAGTTCTACGTATAACCAGATTTATCATATATTATTGAACAATAGGCATGAAGTGTATGCATTTTTAATTATATTTAGATGATAGGTCAATAAAATTTATATTTCTATGATATCTCTGATGGAGATTTTGATTCAAATTTTCACATTCTCAGGAGTTTATGTATCTAAGTTTTTCTCAAATATTCACCTTTATACCCTCACCAGAAGTTATTGAAAGCAGTACATTATTCTCCATTTTCTTTTATTTAAATATCATTTCATAGTTCTCCATACTAAGGCTAAATAACCAATACACATACACATACATGTATTTTATTTAACAAATGTCATTCTCTGAAATAAAACTAAAACAGAATTTATTCCACACAGTTTAAAGTTTGTATGCATTGCTTCATTATTAATAATGACATGAATAACGGTATTATAAGAAAAATATACAAGTAAAATATAAATTTACTAAGAAAATTTTGACTTGTTATATTGCTCCAGAAGGATAGAAATGTACAAAATGTTATAGGTGATGATAGATCATCAGTGATGGGTAAGATGTATTTTTGGTCTTAACTTGAAGAGATTTGATCATTACCATATCTCACATGGTCAGTGATACCAATATTGAAATGGATAGCAGAATAAGAAAGAAACAGACATGTGACAAAGGCAGCTCATGTGTTTAATTGAGAACTTAATTCAATCTCAGGCACTTGCAACTCAGCAGTGTTCCCTCTAGATTGAACATCTGAAGGACGTGATTATCTAATTAGGCGAATGATGCCCCAGGTTTCCAGCATGACATTAACAGGAACTGTTGAATATCTATGATTGAAAATAATCTCAAGTGTGTCAGAATGATTGCTGAGTCAAACTGTGTGGTAGCTGTCACCAAGTTACCACACATTGTGGATTAGTTTATACTTTGTCTCTAATCAAATTATCTACATGGGGAATAGGCACATATATAAGATTAATATTACTATGAGGAGAATTTTGATATTCAAAATCAAATGCAACTCTTTATGATAATAACATGAAACATTAGGCCTGGTTTTTTAAAATGATTGATATGTCAGAATGAATAAACTGATTTCAAATGAAGCTAATTTAAAAAATCATGTCTTTCACGGTTAAAGAATTTCTAATATATACAAGTATCTTAACAAATTTACCTCCTGCACTCTCCTCTCCAACTCCTCCAATATCCTACCACAATTTCTCTTTCTTTACAATGTATACCTATTTTTAACCCACTGAGTTCACATTTAAACCAATAGCTTAGGAGATATTGACACATAATAGCTACTAGTGTTTAGGAGAACTTCCTTTTCCTGGGAGAATTTTACCTTTGACATATTGTCCATGCTCCAAAAGATGGCCTTACACTTACTAATCTTCTTATCTATTTTTTTTTTAGAAAACACGATGGCCTTGAGAAAAGAGTTTTTCTATTATTTGTTTCCAACATTACTTCACACCATAAAATCAAAATTGTGATGTGATATTTGTATTGAAAGAAACTAATATTTTCAGAAACATGTTTGGGTTTATTCTTTGAGTGCTTGAATCACTCAGCAGAAATACAAAAGTATGTATCATATGCATGCTGTGTTCTTGTATGACAATAGAATCAATGAGTATATATTTAAGACTATAAGTTTCTCTGACCTGAAATTGTTTCTTAAAATTTATTAATGTCTAATGCATCTACTATAGTTTGTTTTTATGTTGACTTGCCACAAATTAGAAATTCCTTAGTGGTGAGTCTCACCTGAAGAACTATTCTGATTGCTTTGATTGATGTGGAAGGACCAAATCCACTGTGTGTGGCACATGCTGGATGCTGGGCATATAACAAAGGATGTCAGAAGGAAGACCATCTAACATTGCCTTTTTGTTCCCTTGGCCTCTCCTCTTAACCTGGAATTGACTTTCCCTGATGTTGCTCCTTTGCTGCTAGTGGTGATGATAAAGATGAATATTCATTTACTGCTAGCAGAACTCCTGTTAACAAGCTATCATTATGGACCAGGGACCATAATGGTCCTCTAGGAACCTTCTGGGCTCCCAGCACCAGATTGGGACTATTGAGGCACTCTGACTTACAAACTGATTATTGTTGGGTCTAGGTCTTCAGTGGAATATAGTTATGTCTTCAAAGACCAAATAAATGCTAGTGTCTCAGTTTCTCATGTGCCATTTAGTTGCTGTTTATATTTTAAATTGACATAAGGAATTCTCAGAAACACACACACATATACACACACACAAATAATAAACACATATTCACCCTTTGGTGATGTTCCTCTAGAGAACCCTGACTAAAACAAATAGCGGTATCAGGAATGGAATATTGCTATGACAGACCTTTGTGTTTTTGGGAGGGTTGGAGTGATGTTTGAACTTTGGGCTGAAAAACCAGTTGAGTACTCAGAGCTCAGAGGACTTTTTTGGAACTTGAAATATAAAGGATGTTAAAAGTAGGGAAGACACAAAATCTGCCTAATTTGGGAAGTTTCAGAGGGGCAAAGGTTATGTAAGAGTGTCTTGTGTTAAATTCTGAATTAAGAATTTGTGTTTCTGATCAGTTGGAGCAGAAGATTAACCTGTGGCTAAGAAAAGACCAGTAGCACTAAAGTAAAAACTTTAATTTGCTAGGACAATCAAAATTGGATACTAGTCATCTGCTATTGATGCAGATGCAGCCCAGTTGCACAGGTGAACCTAGGATTTTCAAAATGTCAGTAGAAAGAGACAATCTACCAGGAAAGCAGTGTGTATGGAGTGAGTCCAACCTGAGCCTTTGAAAGAAACTGTGTGTTCTACAGGGAGTAGATCCAGAGAAGTAGGAGGGCTCAAGCCACTTGAAGCCCAGAAGATCATGAATCTCAAATTCTGACAAAGGACTATTCACTGTTTCTATTTGGTTTTGCTTTGATTTGATTGTGAAAGTATTCTGGTCTTTCTTATAAGAATAAGAACATATTTATCTTGTTTCTCTGTAATTTTATAAAAACTCATAGTTTTGGGATTTGGGATATTTTTGAGAAACTCTGAAATTTATACTCTGGGATATACTGGATATTTTCAAGAAGACTTAAAGACTGATACTTTTTAAAATTTGGAATATTTTCTCATGTGATATTGATATTAGTATGAAGTTTTGAGGGATAAGCAAAAATGGAAACATAGTTGACAGTGTTATATTGGTGTTTCAAGTTTACAAGGGGCCAATTTTACTTGCTCTTCTTTCAAGTCACATAAACCTACACATATTTGAGAAGAATCTTTTTTGAAAAAAATACCTCAACAAGATTAACGTGTAGACAAGTCTGTGGAAGCATTTTCTTGATTAATGATTGACACAGAAGGGCTCAGGCCCTGGGAGTAGTGCTATCTCTGAGCAGGTTGTCCTGGAGTATAAAAGAGAGTTAATTGAGTACGCCAGGAAGAGCAAGCCAATTAGCAACAGCCCTTTTTGTTTGGACTTCAAGTCCGGCTTCCATTTCAGCCCTCAGTTCCCGCTTCGACTTCAGTGGACTACACTCTATAAGATGGAATAAAACCTTTCCTCCTCTGGGTGATTTGTTCACAGTGTTTTATCACAGCAATGTAAACTCTAACCAGCATTTTGAGTTTTGCATGCTCTATTTCATGAGAATTTTAGTTAAATATCTACATAAATAAAGATGAATGCATATTGTGAGAGAATAACATTTTCAATATAATATTCATTTCTCAGAGGAAAGCATGGATTATATAAACTTGTACTTTTGATACTATACAGATCCTGATCTCACTGTAGTTGATGTAGGACCCTGGACTTCACTGAGTGGAATATTGACGATGGGCTAGAGCATAATTATAGGCTTCCATTTTCCTCTAATTCTACTCAAATAGATCGCCCAAATAGATGAACATTATCTTACAACTTAAGATTGGGCTTCAGTTAATATTTATTTTCAACAGATTTCCATGTTATAGTATCAAAAGTCACAGAACTAACCATTTTAATAATAAAATATATATTAGAAATATTATTTCTTAAACTCATTTCAAAGTCCAACGAGTGTACCTTACCTGTATAATTGTTTTTAACTTTCTTACAACTTTAGATATATATTATTCATTCCATATCACCAGTGGGAAATAATGAGCACTTGAGAAGTTAAATAACTTGATAAAATTCCCTCTGGGATTTTCAGCATATGTAGGGTTTCCTTACCTGTTTTGCATGAGTCTTTTCTGTATTTGGGGGATTAACTATTCTGTTCATACACACCATTCAATTACACGGCCAAATGGCACATCTGGTTCAGTATTAACATTTGATCATGAAAGGAGAATTTTTTTTAGAACTATGTAATAGCAATTAAATGACAAGGAAAGTCAAAGGACGAACAACTGTTACTTACGGTGTGTTTTAACGAGCAGAGTTCAGCTACCGTGAAAAAATACAAGGATTCCAGAACTGGATTATGTAAATGAAAAGTCCAGGTATTGTCTATTATTGGAAGACTCAGTGACCGTTTTTGTATTTTGCTTAGTTTAACTTGAGTCAGAACAGGTAAGATGATTTTTTTTCTCATAATATTTGGACTATATCAGATTGATAGTCTATGAAGAAAATAAGAATTGTCAAAGAGCCTTGATATTAAACTTTCTGAATTTGTAGTATTTTTTTGTTTTCACTTTGGTTCATTTCCCTTCGGAAAGTTTTGTCTCATCAGTGATCACTGTGAGTCAGGTTCAGAGCACTGAACTCCCAAATGTTTCTTCAATAATAAAGTTGAAACATTTTTTTTTGTTTTTTTTCGAGACAGGTTTCCCTGTGTAGCTTTGCGCCTTTCCTGGAGCTCACTTGGTAGCCCAGGCTGGCCTCGAACTCACAGAGATCCGCCTGCCTCTGCTTCCCGAGTGCTGGGATTAAAGGCGTGCGCCACCAACGCCCAGCCTAAACATGTTTTTTTTAATTGTGAATTTAGTTACCAGTGTAAGTAATTCCTTAGGATAAAAGTAATCTAGGGATAATAATTAAATAACAGGACTAGTGTGAGACTATAGATCAGTGGTAGATGTTTATCAACATGTGTGATAAACATACATTTTAATTATAATCTTCCTACTTGACAAAGCAATACTTCATGAATTCCATATGGTCTTCAATTATCTGTATTCAGACTTGGTGGTGGTGCCACATAAAATTCAGTGTTACTATTATGGACAGTTGTACATGCTATCAAAATCTGTACAATCAAGAAGTTTCAGATTAGGTAAGTAAAACAAAACACACTGTAGAATGTAAAATATCAAAAATACAATGTATTTCAGATAAGCAAGAGTAATGAGATGGCATGGGGAAAGCACAAATATAAATATAAATCATGGATATTATAAAACAACAACTATCAATCCCAAACATGCACTAATCTCTTGATTATTGGAGGAAGGGTAATTTGATTAAACTTCAACAGACAGGTGATTTTAGAGCATTAATAATGAGGCTTCTCTTGATTACTGCTGTTTGCCAACCTTGTAATGACATGCTTAGGGGCTGATTAATATTTGTGTTTGGGGAAGGGAGAGAAAAGAAAGCAAGAGGTAGTAAATGGAAAACAAGGCAAGTTACTATCAATGCTAATGAGATGCTGGCTAATTGTTGAAGAACCCCTCTCTATCATAACATAACTACTTTGTATTCCTTAAGCACTCACCAGATAAAGAGTTTACCAAATATAAGCATGCAAAATGATATATAATCAATGCACAGGAAAAGATAAATTAAAACATTTTGAATTTTCACGTTTATACACCATATACATTCAGCAGTTTCTAAATAGTTACTCCTATTAAATTCTCTATTGTAGTTCACATTTCGTATGATAATATAGTTATAAATATCATGTATAATACTAAATTACCCTAGAACTTCAAACAAAACTGTCAGATAATTAACTCAAATAACAAGGAAAGGAGTCACTATTGTAGTCAGCAAATACTGATAATACTAAACTCTGATGCCAGACTGTTTGATAAGGCAGAGACACAAGTAATAGAAAAATGGCGTCAGCCTCCCTGTTGAAGAATGTTACTGGGAAAGATGATGATGACAAGGATAAAACAGGCAAGCAAACCCATTACATGACTGCAAGTTGTGAGAAGCATATCACAGAAAATTTATCAAAAATGGACTGACCAAGAAGGTAGCGTTAATACTAAAACCAAAAGGATATTATAGAGCCTTCAATGTATAGAAAATTGTAAAAAGAAAGAAAGAAAGAAAGAAAGAAAGAAAGAAAGAAAGAAAGAAAGAAAGAAAGAGATAAAGAAAGAAAGAAAGAAAAAGAGAAGAAATATGCAATAGTTCTGAGGCTCTAAATTGTTATGGACTTCAGAATATTTTGTAGAAATTCTCAATAGACAAATAGTTGAGTTTATTCCACAAAATCAAGTAATCAAGATAGATAATCAATGACTAGCCTTTACAAGAATTTTTAACCAAACCCTTGAGTTAATTCCAAGTATAACCAACAAATGTACAAAATTTAAGCAGAGAGTCTTGTCCAGGTTTATATTAAAAAGGAAGTCTGGCTGATTGAATATAAGTTCATTAACAGAAGTAATAAAAATAAAAATGAACGTGTCAAGAAATTTTTGTTTTATTCCAGGGAATAAAGCACCTTCTGCTCCTAAGACTATGACAATGGAAAGTGGAAATTATTGTGCAGTTGACATTGTATTTTGTGTTAAAATGTACACACAGTCCTGATGAGATGTATATGTATAATGAGAGAAAAAGTCTTGTATTTTCCTACTTTGATCATGAAGGTAGCAATGATATCATCTATTAAAATGCTGAAAACTTTAAAAGAAACTGGTATGTCTTCCATTCTGCATCACAATTGTTTGCTTAATGAACTGGATCTTGAACTGTGGATAAGATAATGGATCAAATGCTTCCTCTGTATTATCTGGTGACTGAGAGGTATCAGGCCAAAAAAAAAAAAAAAAGGACAAATCCTAAAACAATACATTTGTATCCATAAAAACTCAAATAATTAATTAAATGATCATTATGAAATTATTCATAAACTCTGAGATTTGAAAAGGTCAATCAAAAATACCCAAGGTAGAAGTAAGCAATGTATACAATCTTACACAACATTATTATTATTAATTGATATTTTAATTTTTAACCATGTGTACACATGTCAGTCTGTCTAGGTATGTGTACCTAAGTGTATGTGCATTGAAGCTAGAGGGTTTGAAACTCCTAGAACTTCAGTTTCAGTTTGTTGTAAGAGAACTAAAGAGGGGGCATGAAGCAAAATTTGTGTCTTCTGCATCAGTGATTACTCTTAACCCCTAAGCCATCTCTTCAGCCCCTAAACAGAGATAATTTACTCAAAGAATTTTTAGCAGAAAATGTATCAAGGCTAAGAAAAGAAATGAACACACAAGATAAAAATTATTTAGAATCTCCAGTAGAAATAACCAGACAATTCCAAAACATATTAGTCAATATGTTAACAATACAAGAATCAATAATGAAAGTTGGCCGGGTGGTGGTGGCGCATGCCTTTAATCCCAGCACTCGGGAGGCAGAGGCAGGCAGATCTCTGTGAGTTCGAGGCCAGCCTGGGCTACCAAGTGAGCTCCAGGAAAGGCGCAAAGCTACACAGAGAAACCCTGTCTCGAAAAACCAAAAAAAAAAAAAAAAGAAAGTTGTGAAAACTATACACCAGAGTGTAGTTGGAACTTCCTTTGGGCCACCAACTAGCTCCCCAAAACAGGCACAGAGACATTATTAATTATGAACACTTGGCCTTAGTTTAGGCTTGTCCCACCTGCTCTGTTTAACTTAATTTTAACCTGTATTTCTTCATCAATATTTTGCCACAGGGCTTGTTACATTTCTTTTATTCTGTATGTCCTACTTTCCTGCTACTTCAGTGTCTGGCTGGCTGGTCCCTGGTTCTCCCTGATGTCTCTTTTTCTTTCTTCCCTCAAGTCTAAATTCCTCCTCCTAAATACTCTTCCTGCCAAGAAGTCACACATATACCTTGGCCCTCATCATTGGTCATTCAGCTTTTTGTTAGACCAATCAGGTGCCTTATGCAGACCATGTAAAATGTAACACATCTTTATATAGTTAAACAAATGTAACACATCTTTGCATAGTTAAACAAATATTCTTCAATATTTCCCCTTTTTGTCTAAATAAAAAGAAAGGTTTTAGCTTTAACAGAGTAATACTATATACAATAAGAACAATTATCAAATAAGAATTGCATTTATAATATCCAGTCCATTTTATTTGGCAAATTCAATGAAAATATTCCATTATCTATCCTTTCTTGGTGAGTCCAAAGTTGTGTACCTAATTTATTTTCTATCTTAACTTGTATATTCCATTATCTATCCTATCTTGGTGAGTACAAAGTTGTGTACCTAATTCACACCTAATTTCTAACCTAACTTGTTATTACCAAATCCAAAATATCTTTTTAGACCTTAAAACATTTTCTTAGATAAGCAACTTAAGCTTTTATGTTTCTCAACCTTATACATATTACATCTCTTATATAAGTTTCTTTTCTGAACTTGGTAACAAGGAAGGCTATAACTATTTCATCTTCAACTCCATCAAGACCTGAGGTTATACTATTACCTGAGTAAACAGGAAGTGCATAGCAAGTAAAACCATAGAAATGACAAAGACATCTGGCTGCCTGGACAGTCATCCTAGGTTCCTCTGTAATGTTACGACATCCATCTTCAGTCTGCAGGCCCAGGATATTTGACAGACTTTTATTTGAAGCAGGAATTTTGAAGACACCTTGTCATGGCAGAGTTCAGCGGTCTTTTTCCTTTATGTCATATTTGTCTAGTTTGTATAGTATACTGTCAGCAGTTGGGACAAGGACGGTTTCTTTCCCAAATGGTTAGCTTTGCCACAATAAAAGCAAACTTCATATGGAGATATTTCAGTGTCCATCATTCTTTCATGAAGCAGGTTGATGCTGCCAGGAGCAGATGTGTCTCACTGTCATGAAAAGCCTTAGGTCATTAAACCTCTTGCATGCCATATTCTATAGGTCTCTGAAGCATTTGAAGATCACTTATCTATCTAAAATATATCTGTTTAACCTCAAAAACATACCTAACACAACTACAAGTTTTATTGTTATAGATGACTAGCTACTAACCTGCTTGTAAATATCCTAAACAGTTTCTAATAATAGATATCAAGTAGTAGAATTTTATATTACATTTTAAGTGACCTTCATAGGTACAATACCTTAAACAAGAGTAGAAATATATATATATACATTACATAACAAAAACAACCTTAAATTTGTATCAATATATAAAAGTCCATAACAATGTGAATTATTTGAGATGAATAGTTGTCTTTTTATCTTATATTCCTATATCCCCACTAAATGATGACAAACATCTGTAACCCACCAAATGACCCCAAAAAACCCACCCCACCTCTTGGGAATGTGAGTGTTATGTTCTCTAGTCTTCTTACTCTTGTCTGAGGGTGATGGCATCCCCAGGACCCCCTGCAAAAAAATCAAATAAGGGTCAAGTCCTGAGAAAAATAACTATAACATTTGTTGTCCAATCTCTGTGTAATTGAAAAGTACAAGGCTTATCTGAAGTTCTGGCTAGAATAAGAGTCTATGAGGCTAGACCATTTCAGCTAGCAGCTCTGAAGTTGTTCTGAATGCAGAACTCTGAGGAGCCTGCAACAAAGGCACTCTGAAAGGATGGATCACCTGGGACACCCATTTTAATTAGTGTCTTGCTCTAAAAATGTACAAACTTTCAAAGGTAATATACATATCCTCATTAACACAAGCATGGATTGTGTGTTTTACACAAGTCAGCCAAAGAATTTTTTGTTTTATGTTTGGGAAGGTAAAAGACATATGTCAATCTTGTAAGTTTGGACTGTATAACCAAACCTCTATCCATGCCAATATGAAAGGATGACATGCGAAAATAAGTCATAAGGATTCCCTAAACAACAAGATTTATCATGTCTCATCCAGTCTCAGAGCTGGTGCCATGTCAAGAGATCAGAATATGCATCACATGCCCTGTAGTTTTCCTAGGTTTATGTTTACAAACTATATTCAAAAATTTTAGGGGGTCTCTTCCAGTCAAATCTGGTCTCTATTAACTTTGAGGAAATCTAGAGCATTTCATTTCCTATGGAAACAAAGCATAAATTCTCACCCAGTGCAATACATTTTCTGAATTTCATTTTAAAATTAATACATCCCTAATGTATCTAGGCTGGTTTAGTTTACCAGTTTCTTTTATAATCCTGTATCTCTCAGCAGCTACCATCCGCTCATCAGCATTCAAAAAATTCAAAGTCAACAAAACTCCAGACAGGACTTAGACTCCCTGTGTATTTCCCAACTGTACATGGCTTATTCTTTTTAAATTACCTTACTATTTCTTTAAAGACTTTACTTAATTATTTTTAAACAGTTTATTTTCCTATGACTGTCTATATCCATTTTCTTTTCTTTCATAAGCATCTACACACACTGTAACCTGTTTAAATTTATTTTTTGGTATGGACCTGTTTTACTGTGCACCTGTAGCAATCTCTGACAATATGAGCCAAACATTAAACTGCTAAGCAACAGCTAGGCCCTCTGCTATGTGGCACTGCAGGTTGGCTCTGCCCCTCCCCAGTCTGTGAGAGTCAAGCCTTAAGCTTGAAGGCCTAGTCAAGAGCTACATTTAACCAGGATCTGTGTTTATCCAACCCAGCTCTAGAAGTTGGTGCCTGCACTATGGCAAGCATTTTTACTTAGCTTGTTGTTTTTACTTAGTGTGTCAGCTGCTCAAGTTGCTCTGCTACACAACAGCAACTATTAAAGCAGCTGTATCTTTTTTTTTTTCTTTAGCTTTCTCAGGGCCTATGTGGATATTTAGGTACCATGCTGGGCACCATTTATAATTGACATTTTCTTTGGGCCATCAACCTGCTCTTAAATAAAGACACGGGGACTTATTATTAATTATGAATGCTCAATCTGAGCTTAGGTTTGCCATACTAGCTCTTTTAATTTAATTTAACCTGTTTCTATACATCTGTGTTTTGTCTTGGGACTTTTTATCTTTCTTTCATTCTGTATGTACTACTTCTTTTCTTCCTCTGTGTCTGTCTGGCTGGCCCCTGCCATCTCCCTGGAGTCTCTTCTTCTTTCTTCCTCCAAGCCTAAATCCCTCTGCTACTTACTATCCCCGCCTGGAAGTCGTCTATACCTCTTCCCTTGCTATTGGCCATTCAGCATTTTATTAGACCAAGCACGTGCCTTAGGTAAGTAAGGTAAAATGCAACACATCTTTACGAAGTTAAACAAATGCAATAGATATTTGCATAGTTAAAAAATATTCTGCAACACCAAAGCACTGACAAAGAAATATATACCAAAACAATATGAGATCTTTATAATCAATCCTCAAAGCCAGTTAGAAGGTGAAAAGATGCAATCCTAGGTGTCATAGTTAGATAGACATCTGATAAAGTAGACTACTACTAAACTAGTCCTTTCAGGCAAAGAAGGACATATTAATATAAGAACAATTTATCCAAGAAATTCCTTTTTAAATAATTTTATACAATATATTATTTTCATGTTTTCCCTTCACTCAACTCCTAGATCCCCCAAACTCCATAACCACCCAACTTTATTTTCTGCTGTCTGTCTATCTATCTGTCATTATCTATCATCTATCTATCTATCTATCTATCTATCTATCTATCTATCTATCTATCTATCATCTATCATCTATCTCTCCCTCAAAACCAAAAACCAGAAACAAAAACAAGCAAGGAACAAAAACCCACAAAATGACAAAATGAAAATCTAAACAAACAGGCAGATTATCAATAAGACAACAATATCAAAACCAAACCAACTGAAACAAAAAGTAATCAAAATGTAACTGAACCAAGTATTTGGCTTCAATTTTTATTTTAAAAAACTAAAAGGCAAAAGATTTATATGATCTGAAGAGAAAACAGAGTATAAACAAGGAAAGAGAGACCATGATAAATGAAGACCCCATGGTAATAGGAAGAAGCAAAATGCTAGATAGGTACACAGAAAACCACAATGATACCTCCACAATAGACTACTGGCAATGGTCAAGAGAAAGCCCAAACTGACCTACCCTGATGATAGGATGGCGAAACACCCTAACTGTTGTAGTAGAACTTTCATCCAATGACTGATGAAAGTGGATGCAGAGATCCACTGCCAGGTCCCAGGTGGAGCTTGGTGAGAAAGATGAGGGATTGTATGAGCGAGATATATTGAGACCATGATTGGAAAAAGCACAGGGACAAATAGCCAAACTAGGGGAAACACATGAACTATGAACCAATAGCTGAGGAGCCCCCAACTGAATCAGGCCCTCTGGATAAGTAAGATAGTCGATTAGCTTGAACTGTTTGGGAGGCCCCCAGGCAGTTGGGACTGGGCCCTGTCCTTAGTGCATGAGCTGGCTTTTTGGAGCGTGGGGCCTATGCAGGGACTCTTTGCTCAGCCTGGGTGAAGGGAAGAGGGACTGGACCTGCCAGTACTGAATCTACCAGGCTGAGCTGAATCCCTAGGGAAGTCCTTGCCCTGGAGGAGATGGGAATGGGGGGAAGGTTGGGGGAAGGGCGGGGGAGGACAGCGGAATCCATGACTGATATGTAAAATTAAATTAAATTATAAAATAAAAAAACTAAAAGGCATTAAAAGTAAGATGTATCCTTATTAAATGTTTATAAATGATTTCAGTTCCTTGCTTTCATTTTTAGGTAGGTTTTCTAAACTAGAAATCAACACAAAATTCAATAACTATATCACCATTGTATTTAACAGTTAATTTCAGATTACTCTATCCAACAGATAAGGATGCACATAATTATCAGCCTTCTTGTGGAATTTAATATAAAATTTATCACATTTTAGCCACAAAGTAAGGATTAACAAATTGGAAAGACATGGAACTGCACTTTATGTCTTACCAGTTAATAGTGAAGTAAGGTTAGAAATCAACATCCATATATTTACAGAAGCTCCTCTAATAGTTAGAGAATGAACAATTCATTTTTAGTGATCAACATGTAGTTTGAAAATTCAAGGTGTCAATTGAAAACTGTTACTCTCAATTGAGAGTAATGGCCCAAATTTAGAACCTCTGAGATAGCAATGATTCTTCCAGAACATAAGTTTATACCTTCAAGTGCTTACATAAAATCACATATGGACAGATAACAAAAAACAATTTAAATAACATACCTTGAAGTTGTAGAAAATAAAAGCAAGCCAAATTATAGTTTAGAAGATGGAAAGAAGTATTAAAGAATTAATTAATAGATTAATAATTAAAATAAACATGTAGACTCAAAAAATGTTTCATTTTAAAAAAGCAGTATTAACATACTCTAGCTAAACTAACCCAAGCAAATTAATAAAATTAAAACAAGAATTACAACAGACTATAGTGAAACCTATAGCACATTTGGGGAAAGTTTGAAAACTTATATTTCAAGAATATGGAAAATGTATAAATTCCTAAACTATTATTGACTACCAAAATTAAATACAGAAGATAAATATAGAGGAAAGAAAGAGATAACAAGCAACAAAATTGGGAACAATATTTTAAATTTTCTTATAAAAGCCCAGAAACAATCAGATTCACTGATGAATTATGCCAAACATTTAAAAACTCACACCAACACATTTAACACTATTCACAATAAAGAAAGGGATATGGTACTACACACTCATTGTGAAAATCCAGCATTAATTTCACACCGAAGTCGGATGTAGACCAAACTCACACACAAAAAAAATCTATTGCTCAATTTCCCCAGAGAACAAAGATACAAAATTTATCAAGAAATATTGAAATCTAAATTGAAGAATCATTAATATCATGCAACAAAACCACATTGATTTCATCCCAGGGATGGACGCATGGCTGGTTACACAAATGTGAGTCAATAAATGTAAAGTGTAACCAGTCTACCAGAACTCCTGATTCCTGTCCCAATGGAGGTCAGTGAGCAGAGGCATGCATCTTTTAAGTTTTACTTTATTCACAAAGCTAGAAGTACAAAAAGACAGTGGATTAACATTCTACAAATATTTCCTTTATACCTCATATCCAGGTAGCAGATTATACATGGCAAAGAGGAGTTCAAAGGGAGGTAGTCATTCTGGGGCTCAGGTTTCCCCTACTGGACTGGTGTGTGGCCACATTTCTAAGACATATGACATATTTGTGTGTGTGTGTGTGTGTGTGTGTGTGTGTGTGTGTTTAGCCTTTGAATTATCTCATTTTGTGGATAGTTAGGCTAAGACACTTCTAGAAATGTTGAATGTTGTAACTTTCCACTTACTTCAAATTTGTGCTTCCTTAGGAACATCTGAGTTGAGGAAAAGTTACCATGAAACAAATAACATTAAATAATTCATATGTACCAACTATTAAAAACATACATATGCAAAGTACTTTAACAAATATCTTTATAATAAATAATATCAAAATATCCCTGGTGTTGTCTCTTGTCTATTATTATGCACACCCATAAGTGGATACAAAGACAGAAACATATGGTCATCTCAGTATATAGTGGAAGTGACTTGAAATTGGGAAGAACTTTCATAATAAAAGCCCTGAGGAAATGTGGAACTGATATTACTGATATCTCGATATAGTAAAGGCTATATAAAACAAACTTGTAGCCAATATTTTAATAAAGGTGGAAAATTGAAAACATATTCCCCCAAATCAAGAAAGATATCAGATATTTGCTATCTCTACTTCTATCCAAGGTGAGTCTTGAAAAAATATGGTGTATTACATTGACAGACTTCCATATGTTGAACCATTCTTGCATCCCTGGGATGAAGCCTGACCCGTCCAGCAGGCCAGGTTATTCATGGGTCTCGAGGAGGGAACCACCTGAAAGCCAATGGGGGCGAGAGGGAAAGGGAACCAGGTGCATTAAAGAAAGACAGAGTCAGTCTGAGTCACGTCAAGGCTTCGTTTATTGACTGGGTGCTGAGGCTTATATGCAGGGCTTCAGGCAGGGAGGGGGAGCAGAGAAAGGAGAGTGGAAAATTTTCAGAAGAAGTCAGAGTGGTCGGGGCGAGGTCTCTTTGGCCCCAGGCTCCTGCACCCGACTGATTACTGTATGAGGCCTTATCTAAGGCCTTATCTAATCGTACATGTTTGTGGTTAGGCCAAGGTCATCCTGTTTTTGCAAGACTTGCAGTTAGCCAAGGACGTCTTGTTTTGCAAGACTCCAAGCAGGAAATTCCAAACATAACATCCCTGGGTCAAACAGTCCTGGGTCAGTCTCCAACAGAAGCCTACTTGATCATGATGGATAATTGTTTTGATGTGTTCTTGGAGTCTGTTTGCCAGTACTTTATTGAATATTTTTGCATCAATGTTCATGGGGGAGATTGGTTTGTAGTTCTCTTTCTTTGATGCATCTTTGTTTGGCTTGGGAATCAGGATAATTGTAGCCTCATAGAAGCAGTTTTTTAACTTTCCTTCTGTTTCTATTGTGTGGAACAATTTAAAGAGTATTGGTATTATCTCTTCTTTGAAGATCTGGTAGAATTCTGTGCTGAAACCATCTGTTCTTGGGCTTTTTTTGGTTGGGAGACTTTTAATGACTGTTTCCATTTCCTTAGGGGTTATCAGTCTATTTAAATAGTTTATCTGGTCTTGATTTAACTTAGGTATGTGGTACCTATCCAGAAAATTATCCATTTCTTTTAGATTTTCCAGTTTTGTGGAGTACAGGTTTTTGAAGTATGACCTGATGGTTCTCTGGATTTCTTCAATGTTAGTTGTTATGTCTCCCTTTTCATTTCTGATTTTGCTAATTTGGATGTTCTCTCTCTGCTTTTTGGCTAGTTTAGTTAAGGACTTGTCTATATTGTTGATTTTCTCAAAGAACCAACTCTTTGTTTTATTGATTTTTTTGTATTGTTCTCTTTGTTTCTATTTTATTGATTTCAGCTCTCAGTTTGATTATTTCCTGGTGTCTATTCCTCCTGGGTGACTTTGCTTCTTCTTGTTCTAGAGCTTTCAGGTGTGCTGTTAAGTCACTAGTGTGAGATTTCTCCAACCTCTTTATGTGGGCATTTAGTGCCATGAATGTTCCTCTTAGCACTGCTTTCATAGCATCCCATAAGTTTGGGTATGTGGTATATTCATATTCATTGATCTCTAGGAAGACTTTAATTTCTTTCTGTATTTCTTCCTTGACCCATTGATGATTCAGTTGAGCATTCTTAGGTTTCCACAAGATTGTAGGCTTGCTGTAATTTTTTTTTGTTGTTGCTACACTAATAAGATGAATAAAAGATATTTAAAGATGGAATACAGTAAGAGGTTAAGTTCTCAAGATAATATACTAAAAAGTCCTAAAAGATTGTGTTAGGAAACTTTCATTTGATAATTTCTTCATGAATGTAGTGAGATTAAAAAGAAAGTTAACATGTAAAAATAATGAACCTTTTTAAAGACATAGTAGTATTCTTTTTACCCTAGGTTCCTGGGCTATCTAGTCTCTGGATCTTCATCACCCAAGTAGTGCTGAGTATGGGTTCAATCTTCTGGAGTTGGTCTTAAGTCAAATCAGAAATTGGTTGATTACTCCCACAAGCTTTGTGCCACCATTGCTCTGTTATATTTTAGAGACAAAACAGCATTGTAGACCAAAGATTTTGTGGCTTGGTTGATGTTTCTGCTTTTCTTTTGGGTAGACAATTGTCAAAAGACAATAGAATTTAGGGGTGAAGGTTCTATGTGGGCATAAGCTCCACTTATTTGGGTATGTGTTTTCAGCAAGGGAGCCTTGATGTCAGTTCCGGGAGAGCAACCTATTGTCTTGGCAGACTTTTAAGAAGTACTCTTTTCCCATCTCACTTTACATAGTTATTCCACCAATATAAACTCCTGTTTATGGTAAAGATGGATCTATCCATCCCTTATTTAATATTGCAGTTTTTCCAATTGGATCATACTAGATGTTATCACTGATTCTATATGCTTGGTGTCTATTAGTCTCAATAATTGGCACTATGTGTACTCCTGAGACTTCTCTCTCTATTCTGTGGATGCATATCTTACTCTCCTTTCCAAGACTGTGATACATGGTTAATGTTCCAAGTGTTGTTTTCTTATATGTCCCTAACTATCTCTACTGAGTCAGAAAAGTTCCCAGAATTAGGAATTGTAGTTAGAATTCCAGATAAGAAATTTGAGAAGCATTAGCCCCCTGCTAAATCTTGGGGGGAAATATTCAAGAAAGAAGAGAATTTTCAAGGGAAATTGTAGCTGTTGCAGGTGTGATGGGCAAAGTAAAACTATAAACCTCCCAAAGACTCAACAATATAATGAGAGAGAAAGGAGCCTCCAAGCTGAATACATTTTGTAAAGCCCTACACTGCTCCATGGTCCACTGGTCCTTGTCAAGTGAGAATTTGTTTCCACAGGTATCTTGCCCCTAGGAAACTCATTGGACAGGTAGTCATAAACTGATCTGAGACCAGGCTGCATTTCTCCCAGCACATGTGACCCCTTTGGCCAAGAAGCCAATTAGTTGTAACCTAGTCCTTGTACTGAAAGATTCATTTGGTGACAAGAAATGGCCAATTGGGATATCATCTTGACCCTTACTTGGAGACTTCATTAGAATTACCTCCACATATTTTAAGAAGATTCCACTGAACTGGCTTTCCATATCACCCCTCAAATGCCTCTCAAATCTAGCTGATTTTCCTTTCATTACCTCATTCTTCCATCCCAACTGTCCTGTTCCAGTTGCCCCCAACCATAAAGTCTATTCTATTTCCTTCACTAGGGACATTCCTATGCCTCCCCCATACCTTCTTCTATACCTTACCTCTCTGGGTCCATGGATTGTAGCTTGGTTATCATTTACTTAAGGGCTAATATCCACATACAGCAAATATATACCTTATTTATCTCTCTAAATATGGGTTTCCTCACTCAGGATGGTTTTTTTCTAGTTCCACCCATTTGCCTGCAAATTTTGTGAAAGTAGTGATGACTCCTAATGACATTCTGCTATTCTCATAGATCAGTGCCTTATCCAGCCATCAGAAAAAGTTACTCCTGTAGCAGATGGAAATAAATATATAGACCCACAGCCCACAGCTAAGCATTATGGAGACAGAGAGAGAGTGATATTACAGCACTCTGCTCTAAATGAAATGTCTACATCAAATCCCTCCCTAAGAGCTCAGGGAACTCCAAGGAAGAGGAGGCAGAAGGAATGTGAGAGTCAGGGGTGACAGAGGATACCAGGAGAACAAGGGCCTCTAAACAAATGAAGCAAAGCTTAATAGAACTTCCAGAGACTGAAGCATCAAGCACAGAGGCTGCATGGGTTTGCACCAGGTCCTTTCCATGTAAATTATAGCTTTCAGTTTAATGTTTTCATGTGCCTCCTGCATATGTGAATGAGTGGGTCACTGATTCTTTGCCTTTTCTTGGTTTCTTTTCCTTCTGTTGGTTGACCTTGTGTAAACTGGATGTGATGGTTTTTGTTTTATCTTATTATATTTTATTTTATTATGTTTTGCTGTTGTCTCTTAGAAGCCTGTTCTTTCTTAATGACAGACGGAAAGTGAGTTGATCAAGATGGGAGGGTAGGTAAGGAGGAATTGAGTGGGGTAGAGGGAGGGTAAATGGTAATCAGGTTATATTGTTTTGAGAAAATAATCTTTTTTCAATAACAGGGAAAAATAATATAAGTAAAAGAAAAGAAGATCCCACAACCAGTATTCCTAAGTATTCAAAAAATGCCTAGGAAACCAACTATGGTCGGAGAGCAAAGACCCCCTCAACACAAAATTTAACATGTTGAAGAAAGAAGACTGTTGAAATTATAGAAATGTATCATCATCATGTATTTTCATGTATGAGCTAATACTGGAAACTAATATTTTGAAAATGGCTATATTGATGAACTCATCTACAGATTCATCATAATCTCCATCCAAATCTTTAAGACACTCTGATAGAGCTTCACAGAATCAACTGTTATGTATGAAAAACTCCATATACCAAGAGCAACCCTAATCAGAAATGAACATTGAATTTGTAGATTGCTTTTGGTACGATGGCCATTTTTAGTATATTAAACTTTCCATTCCATGGGAATGAGAGATTTTTCCATATTCTAATATTTTCTTCAATTTCTTTCTTTGATGTCTTAAAGTTTTCATTACATAAATCTTTCACTTGCTTGGTTAGATTTACTCCAAGATATTTTATATTATTTGAGGCTATGGTGAAAGGTGTTGTTTCCTTAATTTCTTTCTCAGTCTTTTTGTCATTTATATATAGGAAGGCTACTGAGTTTTGTGAGTTAATTTTATAATTTGCTATATTGCTCAAAGTGTTTATGAGCCATAGGAGTTTTACAGTTGAATATATGTATATATTCATATGTATATACATATATATTCATATCATAATATTATCATATCATCTGCATATAAAGATATCAGACTTTTTCCTTTCAAGCTTGTATCCTCTTGATTTTCAGTTGTCCTAATGCTCTAGCTAAGACTTCATATAATATATTGAATATGTACAGAGACAGTGAACAACCTCATTTTGTTCCTTATTTTAGTTGAATTTCTTTTAATTCCTCTCCATTTAAGTTGATGTTGGGTATGACTTGATGTAAACATCCTTTATTATGTTTAGGTATGGCCCTTGAATCTCTAATCTCTCCAGGACCTTAATCATGAAAGGGTGTTAGATTTTTGTCTAGGAAACTTTTTTCCATCTACTGATATTATCAGTTAAGTTTTGTCCTTCAGTTTGTTTATATGGTTGATTACATTTATCAATTTATGTATGTTGAAACACACTTGAATCTCTGGAATGATGCCTACTTGATCATGGTTGGCAAGTATTTTATTGAGAATTTTTGCATGAAAGATCATAGGGAATATTAGTCTATGCTTCTCTTTCTCTCTCTTTATTGGGTCTTTATGTGGTTTGGGTATTAGGGTAACTGCAGCCTCATAAAAAGATTTGGACAATGCTTATTTTGGTTCTATTTTGTGAAATAATTTGAGGAGTATTGGCTTTAACTCTTCTTTGAAATTATAATAGAATTTTGCACTAAAACAATCTGGCCCTGGG
>CABHPH010151135.1:12333-47044 GCA_902168325.1 Peromyscus nudipes | reverse complement strand
GTAGTGTGTGTGTGTGTGTGTGTGTGTGTGTGTATGTGTATGTGTGTGTGTGTGTGTGTGTGTGTGTGTGTGTGTGTGTGTGGTCAGTAAAGCAACCTACAAGGAGTTTAAAATTGCTACCCAATCCTTCAAGCACCACTGTGAATAACATTCTCAGTTTAATCAGAGTGGTCAGGGTCACTCTCCTGTCCTCCAACATGGCTTTAAAAATGTCTTATCAAATATCCATTCAGGAGAGGATTCTCCCTGAAAGTATACTGAGAATTTGAACACCCACATGAGCAAGCCTCTGCTGTATTATTAAGGTAGTATGTGAAGGAGTCCTGTGTGTATCTTGGGGCAAATTAAGGCAAGTTTAGCTTCATGTTTTTAACATTTTAGTAGTTCATTTCCTTTGCCTCTAGAGAATCGTATGTACATTTTCTATAATAAAGTAGTAACTGGTAAATATTTTAGATTTTTATTTTCCCTCTTGATTTGTGGAGAAACTGGAGTGTGGTAGGCATATAGGCATCCAAATGGTTGCCAGGTAGATGGGGAAGTTTATACAAATTAAAACACCAAGGATCTAATATTAGTATTAATAGGCGAGCTGAATTTATTCCTCCAATTGTATGACTGGAAAGAAAAATGTAGCAACACCTTGTAAAAATCTGAATCGAGGCTGTGTTAGGGCATTGTTAGGGCATCTTTTGAATCCATTTAATGGGAGAAGAATGACTAGTTAAAGAAATCTAAAATTAGTTTCTTACACCAGGCCTCTCAACAATGTGGTTAAAGCAGGCATGCAGGCGGCCCCACCTTGCCGGCTAAGCCACTCTTCTGAGACCTTACATAACCCGCTATTTGAACGTTCCACGTCTCTTTAATCCACCATCAAAAAGAGGACTGAGCTTACGTTCCCAAGCCTAGAGAACGCAAAGGATGAGTTACAGGCTGTAATCTGAAACTAAGCAGTAGGTAAAACATACGATCTGGCAGAATATGGATTGTCGCCACATCAAAGAACCGAGCACATGGAATCGAGATGGGCATTCAAATAAGCCACTGGTGGTCTTGTTCACATCAGTCTCTTGCATTTGTACATCATTGATCCATTCCCCATCACCCACCCCCCAGGCCTTGATCGTTCTAAATTCATGGGCAAAAGTCAAAGTGAGGGTGTGAGACTGATTTTATTCAACCACCAAATAAAGTGGGTGGCCTCAGCCTCAGCCGGGCCCTGCTCCTGGGACAGACCCTGCCCTGAAGGCAGTATTCATGCCACAGCATCCACAACCACTATTTCCACAGCATCTTTTAGACTTCTCTCCCCTATGATAGTCTCGGCAGTTACAAAGCTTTTGGTGGGATGGTCTGTAAGATGCCTCCACAGACAGAGGAAGAACTCAGTTCTGAGTCACGGTGGTGGCTGACAGTAAGTGCTGAACCTCAGACTAGAATCCTTCTAGAAAGGATTGCCAAGTACCAGTTTGGCCGCATGGCTTATTAAATCTCTGAAATTATGGGATTCTACTACTTCCTTATAGCACCCCAAAGTGCATCCCCTGTAATATCCAGCACTACCTGGATCAAATAGTATGCATTAAGTTAATACCATCTGAATGCTTCAGACTATGCTGAAAGCTCTCGGGCGCCATCCTCTTTGCTAAGGATGACTCAGAGTCCCACCCGGTAGAGCCTCAAGCCTTTCCTCATAGGCAATCCTATTCAGTGACGGAACTGGCAACCTCTCCACTCAAGACCAAGGTAGCAGACGCCATATTTAGAGGACATGTGCCTCTATTACTTTGGCTCAATTAATCCAGCTCCATGACCTCTCCCCACCCACCTTTGGGCCCTCCCTGTTGTCTGTTCCTCTTACTTCTGACTGACAGGATGCATAATTTCTTCTGTTCAGCCTTAGTGTTAGCAGTCATAATGCTGTCTGCTTATCCACTTTTGCTCCCACATATCACAAACACACACACACACGCATACATGCACACACACATTCATGCACACACAGCACACACACACACACACACACACACACACACACAGAAATGAAAAACAAAAAAAAAAAACAAAGAGACAGTGGTAGATTCTCTTTCAGAGCCCCGTATTCTCTCTAATTCTCCTAGCAATTCTACTGGATATGAATGATCATCATTCTCATTTTGCAGATTAGAAAATGGGGATTCAAGACAATTAAGGACCCAGTGAAGGTCATATAAGTTAATAAAACATAGGACAAGGCTATAAACCAATTCCAAGTCTAAAACCATATTCAAACTGAGATTCCAAAAATGCTTAACATCCACTGAAAGCTGAAGCAACTCCTTCCAGAACAAGGTCCCATTAGGTTGGTATTTTCAGAGCGTATTTGAATAAGATTGGAATAGCTTATTGTAGTATTTAATAATTAATTGCTTTAGGTATATGAAGAATGACTTTTTTCTTAATGAAAATTTTCAGGATGATATTATAATGTTAATATTCTCAGAAAGTACTCTCAGGTGACATGGGCATCAATGGTAATGGGAGAAACTGTATTCATATTTTTTTTAGAGATAATTCTTGAAAGCCAGAGTATTTAAAAAATCCTTCATTGAGGCAAATTTTCATATATGAAAAGTAGCTGCTGGCGGTATCTAAGAACTTAATACATCTCTCCAGGAAAAATGCTGGCTTCAAAAAGGCATTTCAAAGGGGATACAAAAATGCTGTTTTCTTATATTTGTATAACAAATAAAGGAGCCTTGGGGAAGTAGTGTCTGGCTGTGAGAAGCAAGAGAAGCCAAGAGTGATGCTTGTGCATTCTTTGGTAAACTCTATTGTTTTACATTGCTCCCGCTTAAAGTAAGAAGCCATGGGTGTAGATTCACAGCTAGAGAGGCTTGCTAAGAATCCCACAGAGTGTGGCTTTCACCAGGCCATGCTCTGCAGGAATCATGTCATGGAAACAACCTCAGAGAGAAGAGAAGGTGACCACAGGGAATGTGGCTTTGCTACTGTCCCCTGCTTACCTCTGCTCTTTTGTTTCGCCTTCAGCTGGGCCAACCACTTTAAGGGGTGTAAAGTGTACAAAACACAGTTTTCTGTTTTCACCGCACACTTCCATAGCATCAAGTGTGGTTATATAACCATTCGCCATCCATCTCTACAGCGTTCTCAACCTCCCAAACTGAAGCTCAGTCACCATTCAGCACTTAACACTCACACCTCTTTTCCCTTGGTCCCCGATAATAATCGTGATTTTAGATCCTATCTGTATGAATGTGGTTATGTTGATGTCTCATATAAGTGACCTCATACGGTATTTGTCCTTTCCTCATTCTATACTTTCCTGGAATGTTACCCCATATTCTTTTTATTTCCTTCGAAGGAAGTAAAATTCTCTAGTGTGGTGAATTACAGCCCTGATACTGTGAAAAAGCATTTTTTTTTCAGCGCTGAGTTTATATACTTCATAATAATGATGCGATGAGTCAATAACATTTAATCAAATTATCAAGAGTGTATCATTTGGTCTTTCCAGAATTTAAGAAATAAAAAAAGCCTGGGAACATTAGTAAGCACCACTGTCACAGACAGAGGGCGAGAGTTGCCACAATCATGCTTGAGAATTGCCTGCAGCTTCAGGAACTGTAGCCACAGGCAGCTGGCATGAGAAGGGACCCAAAGGAAGCATCATGTTTATTCTCACAGTCTTCGGTAAACTTCTATAATGTTGTGGTTTGTTTGTTTGGTTTTCCTTGTGGTGGTTATCAGCAGGAAATACACACACACACACACACACACACACACACACACACACACACATGGAACGAAACTCCCTAGATATGGAAATGAAGGAGAGAGTTGGGAGGACACCTATGTGCTCCCTGGCCACTCTGAAGCCTGTCTGGGGAAACACCAGGAGAAGCAAATGGTGGCACCCAGGGGTGCACATGCCCTGGCCTAAAGACCTTTAGGGATTCCTCCTCACCCCTTGTCCTATCTACAAAATTAGCTCTGCCAGGGCTAGAAGCCTGACTCAATACGAAACCCCCAAGGAGAGTTGTCCTGGTGTGCCAGGGTGGCCATAACAATGCACCAAAAATGCATGAGGTTAAAATAACAGAACTGTATTGCCTGGCAGTTCCAGAGTCAGAGTGTCCAAAGCCAAGGTATGGGTGGGCCACACTCCTGAAGAGACTCCTCGGACAGTCTTCCTTGCTTCTTCCTGGCTTCCTAAAGAATCTACTGCTTGTCTGCATTCTTTGGCTGACAGCCGCCTTGTTCCGACCACTGCCTCTACCATCTCCAGGTACTTTCTCCCCACATCTCCAACTTAAGGTATGTTCTTCTTGTAAGTATACCAGTCACATCGCATTAGGTCCCTTCTTAACTCAATGTCTAAACCTTAACTTACTATGTCCCAAAGATCCTATTTCCAAATATGATTATGTTCACAGGTACCAGGATTAGGATTTTCACATAGCACTTTGTGGGGCATAAGTCAGCCATTAACAAAACTCTAAATTCAAAGTCTTGCCTCTTTGGGGACCCAGCCTCCTTGCCTGGATTCTGGCTTACTGATTTTGATGCTCTTTGCCAATACTCTAATTCAGTTGCTCAGTCCTTTCTTTTATGGGTTTGTTTCTTGTCAGATGAAGCAGACATCTACATGCTGACCGTAACCTGGGACCCTCCTGGTCTTTCAGTGTTGCTTTGACTGATGAGATGTGGAGGCTAACACATGCAGTTTCAGAAAATAACTTGGACCAGCCCCCACCCATAAGGCCATACCACTGCCTCTGGTCCACCATCTGGACCAACATCCCTAGAGCCTTTCTTAGACCTCCCTTTATTGCATCCAAAATTGACCTCCATCACTTGCTAGCCTGATGTATTCCAACAAGAGCACTCACTTTCCAAGACCAGATTCTTCCCATTTATTTTTGTTTTATGCACTTTACAACCAGCGTGGCGTTTGTGATATTGAAGAAATAATCCACAGGCTGTTTTATCTCATGTAGCTGGTGTGCACCTTTAAATAATACCCGCACTTACTTGGAGAAGCAAGAAAAAAATATTTAACTTTAAGCATCATCATTAATAAAATAATTATACTAGTGGATGGATCAATTGTAAAAAAAAAAGTTAATTTCTTCAAAAATCAAAGAAATTGGCTCAGGTTTCCACTAACAAAACATATAAATAGGAAGTTGCAGCATCTTCTTTTTCTAATTTTGTATCATAAAATGAGTCTATGCTGCAAAATATTTGATGGAAATCTTTGTTTTCTTACTTTTCCTTCAGTTAATTACCTTCTTCTTCCATTTAAATGTTTCCCTGGACCTTATGTGAACTCAGATCTACATGGTAACACATCCAGAGCCAATCCAGTACCACATCTCCCTCTTTCTAAACAACATTGCTTGGTCAGCTTATATAGGCTTTGAGGTCTCCCGGGTCTATAAACAGTTGGGTATTTTCTGAAGGAGCCACAATTTCCATTCCTTCAGCACAGAGAGATGGCCAGTGGTGGAATTAAACAGGCTGACGTTGCCAATATCCTTGTCATCTTATAGCTGCAAAATATCCCGTAGCTCACAATTTACAAAAAGATTAACAGCTTGGCCATGCTTACAGTCTACAAACATAAACTTAATAACCTCATTAGAACCTTCCAACTGGCCGCATCCATGAACCCAAAGAAGAAAGCTAACCATTTTTCCTGCTACCCGTCCTTCTGGTTGTTGATATGCATGTGTGCATTGCTCTCATCTGCCTTGTGGTCCTCCCTTGTGCAATTCCAAAATGAATCATCCTCATTAAATGGAAAGTAAAACTGACCAGCGCATGCTTATTGCCGGCCAAACTCCGCCAAGTCTCCAGCCACTATTTCTGCTCCCAGGGCCACCAGAGACCAAATGGACTATTTCCATCCCCTGCCAGGAACACATGCCAGTATTTACTAGTACTTATGCAAAATGATTTTCCAGAATCATTTTTCAAAAGCTGAATGCTCAGTTGACTTATAAAGTCTAAAATGGATTAATAGGAAAGAGATAGACAGTCCCAGATGCACAAGTTATCAATTTTATGCACAGGATGAGTAAGCCTTACATATTTCAGCTAAGCTGGAATTACAATAACCCCGTTTCTCTCAGGAGAAATGGTGGCTGCCATAAAAATGAAGATGTGCTTTGTTTTACTCGCAAAACAGGAAGTATTCTTGGCTGGATTAAAGTGATTGGCGTGATGGCTTAGAGACACTGCCTGACTGGATTTGTCACCAATGTTAAACCACGTATGTCTACATGAGCACAGTGGCCAAAGGATGGGAGATGATGGATGTGCTCAATTGTTCACTTAATTTTTTTTTTATTCAGACAACATTCACTGAGGATTTAACATCAGTAAGACATCAAACTAGACATTTGGACACAACAATAGAAAGAGTCCCTTTTTGCATGAACTCATAATCTATTCCCCTTACTCTCCTAAACGTATGGCCTTTGAATCCATTGCCTATAAGCAACAGAAACCATCTCTGTCTTGCCTACAAATATGGAAATCTTTAAAGGATGAGGAGCAGCTGGCAAGGCAAAGAGCAAGAGTACAGAAACCAGATCCCTCGTAGGCTTTGAGGTACTAGGAGAAATATAAACAGCTTTCAGGTGTCTGCTCTGAAATCAGGGCTCCGTGACCCCTTTCCTTCCCTGCCGTGCCACTTAACATTGTAAATAGTTTGTATTGTACCACACAGTGGTCCCTTTTTCTGCAGAAGGATGGGGTACCTTGCCTGAAAGACTCACCAAGATTGACTAAAAAGGAACAGAAGCAATCTCTTAACGTGAGTGGGTGCTAGGAAAGTATTCTTTCCATAGCCCAAGGTATATTTTCCCCCACAGAAAAGCTACTGGACCTTTCGCTCAGAGATAATCTTACCCTAGGCTTTGAGAGGAAGAGGGAGAAGTTGGTAGTTCAGAGTAATAAATAATAAATAAATAATAAGTCACCATTTATTCATTCTTGCCTCAAGACTCAACTTAGCTCTTACCCCAGAGGCCAGTAGCTGGATTCTGCACTGTTACCTAGGACCCAAGTCTAGGAACCATGTATCCATCACCTTGATACCTCAAAAGCCCAGCACTAACCTGAAGTTAGAAAGGAGTTAGGACCTGGTTTTGAACATGCCACGTGTATCATAAAACTACCAGTATTGATGCACATTACATGTCCAATGCCAGGTCCTTCCTAACCCCTTTCTCTGTATTGCCCTGACAGTCTATCTAAATACTCTAGTCTCCACCAAACGGAGGTCTGTCTCTCATTCCCGAGTCTGACATCCTTCCTTCATCCCACTGGAAGCTGTCATTCTGCTCTTGAATCGGAGCTTTGCAACTGGATGAGTAAGGAGCAACACTCTGACTAGGAGAAAGCTATGTGATCTTGTAGTCACTATACCTTGATTAGCTTCAACTACTAATCTGTAAAATGGGTTCAACAATATGTTAATATTAGTTATATTAAAGACCATATAGCTCATTAGGTAGTAGAGATTAAATGAGATTAATTTATTGGCATAGTTTGTGCAGATAATAAAACACTTCCTAACTAATCCTTGGTCCTTTCTTAAAACATGTTTTAGAATTTCACTACTTGTCCCATTCTTGCGACGTGAGTGGCTGAATTTTAGGCTCCTG
This sequence comes from Peromyscus nudipes, assembly GCA_902168325.1. Lineage (NCBI taxonomy): Eukaryota > Metazoa > Chordata > Mammalia > Rodentia > Cricetidae > Peromyscus > Peromyscus nudipes. The sequence continues at coordinate 39,365 of CABHPH010151135.1, read as the reverse complement.
TTTCCATCAAAGTCTTGTCTGTTCCTATGCTTTAACTCTCTCTTCCCCACATCTTAGGCTGGCTGTAGCAAGTCCAGACCCAGACTCCCTGTCTCTGCTGTGGCCATATTTTTAGCACTGCATCCCACCTCAGTCCCTTCAAACCAAGTGCCCATCACTACAGTTCAGTGAAATCAAGAGTCTGCTTTCTCAGACTTCTCCCCCCAGTAGCCCGATAGCCATAAGCAGGAGACTTGACTCTTGTGATTTACCCCTGCCTGTTAGGAAAATTGGGGAAACAGCCATGTCTACTCCCAGAAAGCCAGTTCTCCCATGGCCACTCAGTACTCCCCTGATTGTTAACTAAGTTGTGATTTTTTTTTCCACCTATAATTATTTGGCTGAATCCTCAGTTGCCTAAACACTGGAAATGCTTTCTTCCCTCCTCAGCAAATAGTGTCTTTAAATATATCGATTACCTTCAATGTTCCAAGCCCTAAAGCAAACAGTAGATGTAGCAAATACACATGGCATGATTCTGCATCCTACTAAGGATCGTGAGAAGATCGAATGAATGAACACACACACACACATACACGCACACACACACACACACACACACACACACACACATGGATGCATGACTAGTTACTGTCTTCCACATTAATTGGTGAGCAGTGATACCAGAAGCAGCCTTAAATAAATAAATAAATAAATAAATAAATAAATAAATAAATAAATAAATAAATAAATAATAAATAAAAACTTCTTCTGGTGGTTTGAATAAAAATGGCCCTGTAGGCCGCAGGGAGTGGCACTATCAGGAGGTGTGGCCTTCTTGGAATAGGTGTGGCTTTGTTGGAGGAGGTGTGTCACTAGGGGGTGGGCTTTGAGGTGTCAGATGCTCAAACCTGGCCCAGTGTGTCACTGTCACTTCCTGCTGCCTGAGTATCCAGGTGTAGAACTCTCAGTTACCTCTCCTGCGCCATGTCTGCCTGCATGCTACCATGAAGATGACAGACTAAACCTCTGAACTATAAGCCAGCCCCAATTAAATAGTGTCTTTAAATATATCAATTACCTTCAACATTCCAGGCCCTGGAATTACATTAATTACATAATTACAATTAAATGTTTTCCATTACAAAAGTGGCCAGGGTCATGGTGTCTCTTCACAGCAACAGAAACCCAAACTAAGACACTTTTGAAGAGTGGATAATGAAGATACCAGCCTAATTGATTTTGCAGAGAAATGTATCAGACATAATTTAGATCTCAGTTTTCACTTCCTGTGTGTGAATTAGGTACTAAAGCCTTACCCAAACTCCCGCAGTCAGCTCTGCACTGGGCTGATGATGAGCAGATTCAATCTCTTGCCTGTGATCGGCAGCCTTTCCTCATCATTGGAGGTGTAGATTCACGGTGGACTCATACAGAAGCAAGCAGCTTAAGGGAGCTCGCTCGTGTTTCTGAATAATACCTCTTTGTATGCATACTTAACACTTTATTTACCCGTATTCCCAAGATGCACATTCTGTTTCTAGTTTATGGCTTATGAATAACATTGCTATAAGCATGCTTGTACATGCTTTTGGGTGAACCATAGGTGCTGTTTTTCTAGTGAGTTTATACCTTACAAGTGGAATTGTTGGGTCATAATACACACACAATGTGTGTGTGTCTCTGTGTGTGTGTGTCTGTGTGTGTGTGTGTGTGTGTGTGTGTGCATATAACTTCTGAATGGTTCTCTTCCTCTGCATGTGTTATTAAGAGGGTGCCTCTGCTATTCTAGAGAAATGGCAGTTCTGCAGGGAAGCCTGACCCTGTGGTACCTAAGACATTGACTGTGCAGAGCTTGGAGCTCAGCCTCTTCCTTGTGTTTGCTCTTTGCACTCAGGAGATGTTTTTATTACCTGCTGGGCAGATGCATCATTAAACAAGAATTTATGCATCTCCCAAAAGCCTGATGGGGATTCCTCAGGGCAGAGAGTATGGTTCCTCACATGCATACACACTGTTTTAGGAGCCTCCTGATGGCAAGTGAGTGAGGATACAGCCAGAGAGGCAGTCAGAGGGGTGGAGTAAGGTCAGAAAACCAGATGGAGAAACCAAAAGTAGGCCTCCAAGGACAGCCTGGGAAGACATGAGGAGGAAGCGAACTAGTCTTTCCGGTCCTAATTGGTAGCTGTGAGCAACTCACAGGCTCCCAGTCCTTGGTGCTAACTAACCACTGCTCTGCCAATGCTGCACCCAGCATATGCCCCAGAGCAGCAAAGATGATTGGCAGGCACGGCACCAAAGCAGCAGGTATGTGCAGCACCCTCTTCAGCCAATACTGCATCTACTTCTATTGTAAGAGGCAGAGTGACTTCAGTTTCAAGAACAAAGAAAATCAGACGCTTGCCAGGGAAAGAGGTGATCTGTCCGAGTCACCTGACCTTAGGGATGCTGAAGCTGTTTAGAATTCTTCCCTGAAGAAACACAGCCCAATGAAGAGTTGTTGGTGAAAGGGGACCATGAGAGGGGTGTAGACCACCTGACCAATGCAGTTGCTGTGTGTGGACAGACTCTCCCAGCACCCCCGTTCCAGATGCTTCTGACCAAGCTCCCAGCCTTCAGTCTGAGAACTGTGAGTGCTCAGAGCTTGACCTACAATGGTGTGGAAGGAGCCAGATGTCAACACAATAAAATCTCAGTTTAAATTATTCTTTAAATTCTTGGCCGCTGAGTGGCTCTGGGGCTAATAAGGGCAGACATGATTGTTATGGACTGTCTTGCAAGTGAAATTTACCAAAACCAGTGTTTACTTGGACTAAATCCACAATCCGTTTGTTTTAATTTTTTTCCCAGTGAAAATTGTATTTTAATAGAGGTTTTCATTTTGTAAATACACCACGAGCTGCCAAAAGAAAAATAAAACCAAGGAGTGAGCTATTAAGAAAGAATTATTGCAGGCAGTGAGAAGGAGGCTGGGGTGAATCCTGAGTCCACAGGAGCTGACCTCCAATGGCCCCTTTGTCCCTGTTCTATACTGTTTCAGTGAGGAAGAAACAGTGTGGAGAGGGGAAAGGCTGATGGCATTCCTCTTTCCTAGATCACTGCTTCTCTAAGGTGACTGTTGAAAACACCAAACCCTATGGATACGTTGCCAAAACCCTTCTCCACGCTGTCAGAACTTAGAAACATCCACGTCTCCTGGTACAGTCCATCAGGAGGCAGCATAGCCATAGACATGATCCATAAGATACTCACACCCATTAATGCAGAGAACACTTCCGAGGATTATTATAAGGTTATTGTTCAAAACAGAAAATCAGTGATGTTCTTAGATTTAGGGGATAATTTCTAGTATTTGATAGTATAGAAAAATACCTACAATTGACAACAGTTCACTATATACTTCAAAATAACTAATGTCAAAGATTTGGTTGTTTAGAAAAGAAAGCTTATGGCAAAATCATTACATATTATCATTATATATTATCACAAATATGCACTGAGTGTCATACACTCTGCCCATGAACATGTGCAATTATTATGTGTCCGTTTTAAAAAGAAAAATACATAAATCTGTACTTGTAGGTATATCTATGATCAGTTTTTCTTAAATAAGGAAAAGCTTAAATGTCCAAATATAGCCTATAGGTTGGATAACTCTCATAAAAACCATTGCGATTTATTAAATTAAGTGTCTGTGCAAAGGTATTTAAATTAAAATAGCAAAGTACAAAATTTGTAAAGATTTTAAAATGACAATGAAATAAACAAATACATAGAGATGGTCAAAAAAGTTGAGAGCTATACGGATAATAGCTGGCATTTATGCCCAGAGCATGCTGATACTGCTCTGAATGTTTAGTATAAATTAGCAGTCCACACAACGACCTTCTGAGGTAAGTAGCAGTAACTCTATGGAGGAGGGAATTAAGCCACAAAAAGCTAAAAAGTTCAAAGCATAGCTCAAGCGTTTTCATCTCTAACTTCTTAAGCTCAAAGCCTGATCATGAAAATACAAGGCATTTTAGGAATGAATCTTAAAGCTACCTACCATTCGGCATTCTTCGATCTTTACTAAATGATGTTTCCTTCACAAGCATCATTTTATCAGCTGTCTCAAGAATCTAGTGCCACTGAAATGGTATCTTTTTTCTGGGGAATCAAAAATAAATGTTATATGACCTCAATTATTAAAAAAAAATCTCAACTACAAACACAAGAAAGTAAGCCCTACAAGCCCTTTAAGTCAACAAAATCTCTAGTGGAGAGAAAAGAAGTATGAAAAAAAAAGTAGGTAATCTGTTGGAAATTTTCAGATTATTGAAAATCAAGTAACATGAATAAATTATCTAGGAAAGATGAAACATCCATTAAAAAGAAAGGATAGCAAATATTTGTGTCAGTAAGCTTTCTGTTACTGTAACAAATACCCGAAACACGTCAACTTATAAAAGAAAAGGTTTATTTGGGCTTATAGTTGTATAGGTTTCCAACTACAATTGATCAGTTCTGCTGATCTAGCCTTGGGCAGCACAGTACAGCCTGGTAGGAGAGCATGATAGAGTCTGTTCTCCTCAGAGCAAAGTGGAGAGAAAGACAGGACTGTTCACAGTCCCCTACACCACCCCCCAACCTGCGACATCACCCCTCATGCTAGACCTTACCTCTAAAAAGCCCCTACCTTCCAATAGCACTAAGCTGAGGGACAAACCGTGACACAAGAGATTTGGTGTGATTTTTTCAAATCCAAACTACATTGCCTTATGATCATTAAAAACCAGTATACTAAACAATGAGGATGTGGGCTCCGTAATGGTGGGAGGGAGTCAGAAGATATGTGAGAGGCCTGGGAAGAAACTCAGTGGGTACAGAGTTCTTGTGGGGCAAGGAAACTGGATTTGGATCTCCAGCATCTCAGCCCACCTGTAACCTCAGCACTCGGGAAGTGGGGACAGGGTCCCCAGAACACATAGGCTAGCTGGACTAGGCAAAATCCCAGAGTTACAGATTCATTGATAGACCCTGATTCAATATGTAAGGTGGAGAACAATGGAGAGAGATACCTGATGTGAACTTATGACCTCCACACGCATGTACATACTGTCACACACACACACACACAGACTTTTCTAGAGCTTTAGAATCCATACATAACATATTAAACTGTGATCACAGGCCTTACTGAGTTAAACTCATTTTGTGTGTGTGTTGTGTTGTGTGTGTGTGTAACAAATATACATATAAACATGTGACCATGCATACATATCCACATTCATGAACATATATGCAGTCACAGTGAGTGTCCACATGTATGTGGATGCTATAGCTGCTGGATTTATCAAATGGATAAAGCACCTCTCCACAGATTCCCCAGACCACTGAACTCCAAAACCATCCCCCGGTAATGACACGAGGTACCTGGGGACTCATCATCAGCCTGTGTCACTTTCACCTCAGAACAGGATAGCCTCTGGGATATGGCACTGGTCCAAAAGGAAATATGTAGTAGTAAGGAAGCTTACGCTGAAGACTGAGGCGAAGGAAACAAGGAAGCTTTCCCTGTCCTTGAAATTCAACCTGCTTCTCTTCTAACACAAATCCAGACCTTTCTGGCCACCCATCTCATGGCCAACTCACATGCAGTGTCTGGAACATAGCAGGACTTCACCATTAAATAAACTATTGTCAGGTGACAAGAAGAAAGAGAAGCCATGATCTTGTCCACAAGGAGTTCGTGTGGTGACATGCGCTGTCGTTACAGCGCTCCATCCGTGAAGAGGGGAAGATTGTAAGTTCAGTTAGATACCAGTCTGGCTCTACTAGGTAGGGAGACCCTGAATTTCTCACCTCAATAAAAGAAAATAAAGTATGGGCATAGCTCAATAGTAGAGAATATTTGTGTAGCACTTGCATGGCCTTAGGTTCAATCCCCAAGCACTGGAAAGAAGAAAAGGGGGAATGAAAGGGAGGGAGGGAGGGAGGGAGGGAGGGAGGGGAAGTGAGAAGGGAGGGGAGGGAGGGAATGAAGAAAGAAAGGAAGGAAAGAAAAGAATGTAACAGACAGAAAATAGAATAAGAAAGAGGAAAATAGGGAAGGGAAGGGAAGGGAAGGGAAGGGAAGGGAAGGGAAGGGAAGGGAAGGGAAGGGAAGGGAAGGGAAGGGAAGGGAAAGGAGGGTAAAGTTAAGTCTGTCTACCAAACTACACTGTACACACCTGTAGCAAAGAAGAGACATTTTGTTGTAGCTGAAGTTTTCTCCCATCCCGCCTGGGCCTGCAGCTGCTCAGACCCAGGAAAACTTCAGCTACATTTTGTACAATAAAGGTCTAGAAGCCAGAAGAGTCGGTTAGTGGCGAAGTGGACCAGGGTGAGGGTTGGAAAGATCTTGCGTGTACAAGTATAGATTCTATCCCTACTGATTTGAACAAGTTCTGGATATGTGGGTCTCCTATCTCCTCTGAAACTCTCAGTCAGCATTTGCGAGCAGAGACTAGAGATGACCTAGAATCCAGGAATGTTTAAGCACTGAAAGAGACTATTTGCCCAAGTCTTCAGTTTGGCAATAAGACCCCTGAGATCAGGGGCATTAAGTATTTCTTCCAGCATAATGGTCTACTCCTGAGAGAAAGAGAGTCACATCTAGACACACTTTCTTGGAGACTCAGTGGACACCTACTGCATCTCAATGATGGGAGCTAGAAGGCTGTATATACGAGGGCCAAGCTGTAGAATCACACACAGATGTGGAATCCATACCACAGACTATGTGGCGAGAGAAGAAAGGAGCTGGACTTGCTTACGTGTATAGACAAAGCCCAGGGCAGGCAGCATGTATAAAATGCTACAGGCAGACTGGAACATATAAATCAAAACAACTGGGTGTAATAACTCAACTATCAACTGCTAGCCCAACAGAAAGACATTTCCTTGGGAGGAAAGGGCAACAGAAAGAAATCTTTGTTATGCATGGTGCTCAAATCTATTGAAAACGTCAAAATAATCTCATTAACGTATAACACGCTCAAGACAGACACAAAGAGTCCATGCAGTCTTGAAAAAAAAAATCTGTTAAGGAATTTCACTTAATCCTCTCCTTTAGCTGACTTTTTTTTCTTTCAAATTTGCCTGTAAACTAATACTTACATCATTTTATTTAGGGCAAGGGCCTGTGCCTGCAAACAGTTATTAAAATAAATGTTCTTTCCATGACCCAAAAGGAGCAGTTGGTATTAAATCAAACTTTTCTAGTTTATCTGGTGACAGGCCTTTCAGAAAACCTCAAGAGGTGACCTGTCGCCTCATTCTTTAATAAGCAATAGTTTTCTTTTTTGACTCAGAGGTGATAAACAAGGTCACTTTGAACACGAAAGAAGCATTTGCATAAACCAACAGCATCCAGAATATGCAATTAAAAAAGCGAATAGTTAATGAGCCTGCAAAATCATATGCACCCCTTTCTAGAGTAAATCTTACCGGATGATGAGTGATGGAGTTTTCTACGCTTGAATCTCTTTTTTAATTGAGTAAATAAGCTAAGGTAAGAATTAAAGCATAAATTAAAGCAGGAGCATGCACACAGTCTGTAGGGGAGTGGGGGAGGGGGATGATCCAGGAAAACAAAAGGAAGATTTATTTGGATGGATTTTAAAATGCCTGTGTCTCCTTTCCATTTGATGGTACACGCATGTGTGCACACACAAGCACACAGAACAAACCAGCAATGACCTTGTGGGTCACCTCTCTTTGGCCTGGATCACTGCACTGCATCTTTCCATTCCTCAACCTATAAGCAAGAAGAAAACAGCACAGTGAAGTTAATGAACTTCCCGTACCCTAGTGTGGTAGGTTGCATTATTGACTCCAATTCTTCACCCATCCTTGTACTCTGAATTGATATTTAGCCATGGCACTCATTTTGGCCAGTAGAGTAGGGGAGGTGTGACAGTATGTCATTTCCAAGACTGGGCTTTTAGATATCATAGTTCCCAGCTGCTCTCTCTGTTGCATACACCCAAAGGCTTTGCCCATGCTAGCCTACTGGAAAATGAAGACTTTGAGAGATCCATAAAGGAGAAAAAAAAAACCCTGGCCATCTTAGAATAATCAAGTCAGCAAAGCACCTCAGCAGTACTAGCTAAGCAGAGTTGCCCCACAGGCTTTGGAGCTAAAATAATGATATAGAAACAACCACATTGTGGTCATTAACTTGATGGTCAACTTGATGGATTTAGGATTATCTAGGAGGGGTGTGTGTGTGTGTGTGTGTGTGTGTGTGCGTGTCTGGGGGAGCATTTCAGATCTGCCCTGCCAGTGAGTGTCATCATTTGTGAACTGAGGGCTTGAATGAAATAAAGGGGAGAAGGGTTTGAATGACAATGTCTCTCATAGGCTTAAGCAATTGAACAATTGCTCCCCAGTGGGTGGTACTACTGCAGGAGGTTTATGAGAAGGTGTGGCCATGCTGGAGGAAATATTTCAGTGGAGCAGACTTTGAGTGTATCTAATCTTACTTCATATCCAGTTCTGTTTGTAGTTAGAGATGTGAGCTATCATATCAGCTTCCTGCTCCCACAGCCATACCTGCTCCTTGCTGCCATGGCTCTCTGCCATGGGACTCTTATCCCTCTGGAACCAGAAGTCCAAATAAACTCTTCCTTCTATAAGATGCTTCTGGTATTTTATCACATAAAAGTAACTGACATAGGGGTTAACAGAAGAAAATGATCTGAGGATCTGCATTTCCCTTTCCCTGTTTCCTAGCCTACCATGATGTGAACTGCTCTGTTCTTCCACACTTGCCCTACCATGGTTACTGACTGACACGTTGGAAACCAGGAGCAAAACCCTCTCAAGTTGTCCATACCACAAATTTTAATCCCACGGATGAAAAACTAATCAATGTGTATGCGATAGTATATAACTGAAGAGGAACAGTAATTATGTAGCAATTATATGACAACTTTTGGATTGGGCCCCTGTTTCAGGATGGCTTACTACACAGAAATAGCTGGTAGCTGGGCTAGATGCACTCAGACTTAACCCATAAGATCTCACCCTAAATGATGAGGAAGACACTTCTCTGTCCATGGTACAATTTTTCCACCTGTACACCACAGCAAACACTAGCTGTGTCTTCCAACTTAAGGAAGAACGAGGGTCAAATGCCTACCAGAAAACTCACCCAGCTCAACAGAAAGGGTCACGTTCTGACACACAGAGCAGGAAGGAGGAAGGGAGGGAAAGAAGAGGGGGCAGAAATGGAATGGTGAAATGAAGATAAAGAGGGAAGGAGAGAGAGAGGGAGGGAACAATGCCCCTTCTCTAGGGGATCTTATTTTATTGTATTAGTTCCTTTTATTATTGTGATGAAATCCCTGGACAAAATCGATTTAAAGGAGGAAAGGTTTATTTTGGCCGATAGTGTTATAGGAGTCAGTCCACCAAGGGTGGGGGTGGAAGGCATGACAGCAGGCATGGGAGGTGCTGTGCCATTGTGCAAGTGAGGTCGGACTGAACAGGTAAGCCATAACTTACCTGTTACCACCTGACCCTCCACTGAAGGTCAAACTTCCCACAGGAAAACTATTGGCTGAGTCTATGCTGGCATGAAAAAGCACAGTCCTGCTAAGCCTCTCTGGACTGAGTATATAACTGACCAGAGAGAACTCTATCAAGAAGAGCTGTGGCGCTCTATCTGAAAAACTCCGTCACAGAAAGAGGCATGGCCAAACGTGTCCTTATCCGTCATTGGCACCAATGTATCAAAGTGGAAACAGGTGGGATGCTGGAGGTGGTGTTGCCAGGAGACACCTAGCCCACTATGAAACACGTGCATTCAGACATACACAGAGCACAGTTCCTAAGCCAGGAACTGTCCTAAGCCAGTCTACCTGTCTACCACTGGTAAACTTGGAGTCTTTAACTTTGTCTTCCTTGGCTCTTGGGTCCTTTTAATTCTCTTCCTTCCATGCAAAGGGTAACCACTGATATTCTACCCATCCTGGAACTGTTGTTTTTTTTTTTTTAAAATGTACTACACCTTAAGCCAGGCACTCATCCACATGCAAACAGAGAATCAGCTCTATTTGACATGGCCATCTTTCCCCCTGTGTCTCAATAGTCATTCTCTATGCAACAATTCAGCCTCTGTAAGAGCCTAATTACAGCCAGAACTCCAAGACTCCCAGACAGAAGAGCATAAGTCACAATCCCAAGATGACTTCGCAGTCTGGACTTATTACTGCAGCACCCATCAGAGCTGAAATGAGAGACAATGTGTGGCAAACGGACACCCCAGGTGTCCCCCTGTACCCGGTGGAGGGAGGTCACCTCATTTACCTGACAATGTCACTGTGTCCTTTTACTTAACTGGCTCTTCTTTCACAAGGTAAATCCTCTTAGTGTCTGAAGAGAGCAAATAGCCTATCAGTCCCTGGCAACTTAATGAGAATGTAATTTTGTCCAACAGCAAAAGGTGGATGGTCAAAGAATGGCTATGTGCCCGGCTTGTAAATCAAGATCTACTTGGAACACTATAAAAAGTAGTTAGAGGGCACTCCCACATATGGATTCAGCTTCTAGACAGTTCCATGTGTTCCTGTACCCTGAGAAGTGCATGAGACAGAACCAGGAAGTAAGGGAATAGCAAAGTCTGGGAATTAAACATGGAATGGACAGTTCTAAGAGGGAAGCCGATCACAGTGCATCCTTGGGTTTTAGGATCCAGGATTTACTGGAGTGATAAGTATTGGGAATGGACATGGGGTCTAGCCATCTAAATGGGGCCTAGAGTCCCAAGATTCCCAAGGACACCACTAGCCACAAGCTGCTGCCACCATGTAACCTACGTGGCCACGATGTGAAAATTGTCTTGCTGTAGTTCACACGGAGTAAGTGATGGTAAAAGGACAAGAAATCTGGGGATGAGGAGATGGTTCCGTTACTACAGTTCCTGCTTCACAGGTGCGAGGACATGAGTTCCGAGCCCTCATAAAAGACAGATAGATGCTCAGGCCCAGATCTGCAGTCTTGGCACTGGGTAGGTACAAACAGGTGGATCCCTAGAGTTCACTGGCCAGTCAGCATAGCCCCAGTCTCACTGAAAGACCCTGTCTCAAAAAAAATAAGGTAGAAAGTGATGAGGAACACACCAGACATCAACTTCTGTCCTACACACACACACACACACACACACACACACACACACACACACGCACGCACTCAACGCACGCACACGTATATGCACACAAGAACAAAAAAAAATATCTCAGGCTCAGTGATAGGCCACTTGTCTATCATGCAAAAGGCTTTAGGTTCCATCCCCAGCACCACAAAACAAATCTTCATTTTTCACCAATCCATTTTCAACCTTTTCTAAAGCCAGAACTCTGGTTCCCCAGTCCAGCTTCCTGTACCAACACCCATGCCCTTGTCTTCTCATCTGTAAAATCTACACACGTTGGCCTGTAGTTGGCTGTTTCACTCTTTTACTCTTTTGCTGTTGGGGGGGCCCACCATCCAGCTCCCAAATAAATATACATGGAGACTTATTATTTCTTATAAATGTCCAGCCTTAGCTTGGCTTATTTCTAGCTAGCTTTTCTTAACAAGTTATACCGTCTATCTTTTGCCTCTGGTCTTTTACCTTTCTCTATTTCTGTATATCTTTTCTTTCCTTCTTATTCTGTGTCTGGCTGTTTAGCTGGGTGGCTGGCCCCTGGAGTCCCCCTCTCCTCCTTTTCTTGCTCCTCTCTCATTCCTCTTTTTCTCCTTCTGTTTATTCTCTCTGCCTAGTAACCCTGCCAATCCCTCTCCTGCCTTGCTATTGGCCATTCAGTTCTTTATGAGATCAAGCAGTTATTTTAGACAGGCTCAGTAACACAGCTTCACAAATGCAACATAAAGGAACGCAACACATCTTTGCATCATTAAACAAGTGTTCCACAGCATAAACAAATGTAACATACCTTAAAATAATACTCTACAACATTGGCATTTCAAATTCCTTCTGGCTCCAGATCCCCTGCTGCCTGTCTGACCTCCACCTCTAACATTCTGGCAAATTCTACCACTCCCATCCATGGTTCCCCTCTCAGACTCAGCTTCAAAGCTTCCTTCTCAGAGAGATCATCTTAGACAATCACGGCTCATCTCAAATTGCCTAACAGTTCATTAGCTCTTTAACTCATGTAGCAAGAATCTGGAACCCAACTGATGGGTTTAACATCCCAACACCATTGCTTCCTGTGTGACATTAGATAAGTTATTTTATCTAATGATAATATATGAAATTAATAATCAAGTGCACATTTCAAGGTTGCAAGAGTTGGCTGAGTCTGGGGCTGGAGAGATGGCACAGTGGTTAAGAGTCCTTGCTGTTCTTGCAGAGGATTCAGTCCAGTTCTCAGCATCCATGTCAGGCAGCTCACAACCAACCTGTAACTACATCTGTGGGAGCTCTGGTGCTCTCTTCAAGCCACCATGGACACCCACACTCATGTGCACATAGCCCCACACAGATACACATGCATACACATAACTAAAAATCAAGATTTTCAATACAGTCATAAAGCATTGGCTGAGTTAATGATTTTTACGACACAGTGCCTAGAATAAAAGACACAATAAAGCAGTAATTATAATTTCTTTTTCTTTTTTGTTTTTACTTCTTAACACCGTCTCACCACGTCGTCCAGGATGTCCTGGAACTCACTGTATAGCTCACACTGGCCTTTAAGTCCCTGCCACCTGAAAACAAAATTATGATCTTGATGATGACTTCCGTACATGGGACAGTGTCAGGGGCTAGTCAAGGCCATACTCCTGCCCATGTTGGCCTCTCTAGCGCTGCAGTCAGTGCTAAGCATAATGCCTAGCCTAGCAGATAGTCACACGGCAAAGGTACAAAATACTGGCACTTAATTTATGAACATGAGTACTATGCTTTGTTTCCAGTCCCATCAAATTTCCCCTGCGATTATTTTCAGAACGGAAACTTTCTGTCTCGTCAGCTTAACCTGTGGTGAATGAGACCAAATATAAATGTTCATGTTCACAAGAGAAGTCTCACCACGTAGAGAAGTTGCATGAATACCTTTCTCAAAATTTCTTCCTCCCAGCTCCCCAAGCTGAGTGCCTCTTAAGGAATTACATTTCAGGGAGCCAGCTCTCGTGACCGGCAAGAAAGGGAAAAGTCAAAGCTTTTATTTAGCCATTGGATTTCCAGATGTTGAGCACGTCTTAGTTTTGCCTGAATGGTATTGACAATTTATGGTTGTCTTCGGGAAAATCATTTGATAATGATCCAACTATCTAGAACCTCTTTATTTTATGCCCGTTAAAAGAAAAGAAAGTTATTACCCAGGAAAATTTCCAGACTGCCATAAAAGAAAGGCCATTGCTGCCAAGAAACACCTGCCATAAAACCTCTCCTAACAGCTTCTTACCTTTATGTATCTGTAAAGCGGCCTTTTTAAAAACGAGAAGAAACCATCAATCATTTCTCTTTAAGGCTAATTGCGAATGTTTAGCGCAGAAATTAAATATTATAAGATGTGAATAAGGTGTGTGGCATTCTAGAATTACATGCATGCATCTCCGGGAGGGGAATACATGAAGCATCAAGATTGTGGGACCAGTGATGCCACTAACATTCTGTGGGAGCTTTAGTGAGTCCTTTTTGGCCACCATGCCCATTATCAATGCCCCACCCCCACCCCCATCTACCCAAAGAGCATGGCTAGTAGACATTTCATTGCCTTAAAGAGTTGCTCATGAGTGAAAATAAAAGATGTGGAAGCACTTTGAAAGAACAAATGTGGGCCTTTGAGATAGCTTGGCAGGTAGAGGTAGTAGTACCAAGACTAACTAACGTGAGTTTGAGCCTCAGGATACATATGCTGAAAAGAGAAAATTGACTCCAGGATGTCCTCTGACCGACATACTTGTGCTGTGGCACAAACTTTTGTGCACACACACACACACACACACACACTCACCCTCAAACAAATAACTAAAGATGTAATAGAAAAGTTAAATGTGGCATGAAAGCCAGGTGTGATGGTAGATGTCTGTAATCCCAGCATGTGGCTTCCTGGGGAAGCTGGCGACTGTGAGGTAATCATGGGGAATTTGGACCCATCTGGGTTATACAGTGAGACCTTGTCTCAGACAAACAAACAAATGAAAGACAAATAAATGTGACACGAAACTACAAAAGTATAACCTTTTTTTTTAATGGGAAAACAACTTACATGGACAGTTCCATGTTTACACAGCATTCAAAGCTACTGTAAAGAAGAAATAAGTGAAATCCGGCTTTGGACTCTAGATCAGTGGTTGCTAAATCTGGCTGTCTGAATCCCCAAATGTCCACTTGATAAAAACAAGCTGCTCACACTACCGTAAGCTTACCAAGTCAGAATCTCCATAGACCTATGGACCAGGAATTTGTATGGTGGACCTGGGAATCTATTTCAGCAAACTTCCCAGGAAATTCTAATGAAGGGGTCAGGGAAATCCTGGGCCAAATGACTGAGAGTCCTCTACCACAAGAGTAAAAAGAAAAACCCAATTACTTACGTGATCATCTTCAACAATGTCTATCCCCCAAACCCATGATTACATAGTGAAATTCCACTCTGCCTCACCCAGACCCAGGCTTATCAGTCAGAACATAGAGATCGGAGACTGTTACAAACACCAGCATCCCCTCCCTCCACCACAGCAGAAAAAAAAGAAATCTGCTAATGGAAGTAGATTGGGCACATCCCTCCACCTCTACCTGTATCCATGACTGCAACCTAAGGGCATCTTGGAGATGGGGCATACAAGCACAGCAATTTCAAAGGTGGGTGTGGAGACTGCATTTTTATCATGAATGATGAGCTATTGGTTATTGAAGGGGGAGCCTTTTCTCTCTCCCTCATTCCCTGTTTCTTTCCCTTTTTTTCCTTTAATAGTAATTTCTCATGGATTTTTCACAGGCCAGGCCCTGTACTAGACTCAGGTCACACGCTGGGCTAGTAACACTTAGAGGCTGGTGAGACAGACACCAGTGATAATAGCCTCCCTGTTCCTGAGGAATGAATCTAGAAGGGTACCCAACTGCAGAGCCCTTACCAAGGGAGTCTGAGGGGGAAGAGACGACCAAAAAGACAAAGATAAGCAGGGACTATGGGGCAAAGTTAGTGAGCTGCCCAAATAAGTCAGGCAGAGGAAAGAGTCTGGGTTGATGTATAAGTGTGCCAAGGCCCACACTGGCATCCCAGAGAATGAGAAAAGAGTTGGTGACATGAAGTATTGCCAAAGAGGCAAATCAATGCCTTGTGAGTGGCCCCTTCAATACTTCAGACTTTATCATGTGAGCAAGAGGAAAGCATTAAAGGGCGGAACGCAGCGAAGGGAAAGTAGCCGACAAGACCCGTCAGCTTGAGGACAAGACCCGTCAGCTTGGGGACGGGAACAAATACGGAAACGGGGTCGTTGAGCCAACCATATAACATGGCTGTGGCAACAGCTGTGAAGTCTGGGGACAGGGCTCCCTGAGTGGACAAAATTAACAAGGAAGAATTAGCATTTTTACTGGGGGGGAGGCGTGGACAAAAATAATCACCATCAATTCCATCTGGTTGGAGCTCAGCTGAGATGACCGCACAACGTGAGGTTTGGGAACACGACGTCTAACCACCTTCCTAAGACACGGAATCCTGACCCAGGGATGCTAACCCCTGCTTTCACGTGGATCGCAGACCGGCTCTGTTGCAGCACAAAGGGGAGAAAACTCCCAGTCCCTGGTGCATCGGATCAACACAGGCAAAAATCAGGACAGCAAAATCAAACCAGCCAGAGCCAAATACAGAGTCAGGCTGAAACCCTGCCCCGCAATGCTCTTGGGAATTCAACTTTTGATGTTTAAAAGTGTGAGCCTTATCCTTTCACGGCCGAGCTGTCTCTCCAACTCTGCAATGTACTTGGGAAGAAACGAAATAAGCCAGTTGTCCCTGGTTCTCCCGGCTAGCCTGGACCTGATAAAAGCCCATGCTCCCAGGCTGTACTATGAAAATTAACGTGGTGAAATAAGAAGATCCGACGGCCTTGTCTCAGACTATGAGGGTGGCAGTCCTCCCCATACCCTACCACAGAGTCTGATAGCGTCCTGTCTAAGACAAAAGCAAGCCCTGCTCCCTCCCTACCCACTCAGGCAGGCCTCTCACACCTACTTTCCCAGATGTGTTCCCCGGGCTGATAGAGCACAGCTGGGTGCTGCAAGGCTCCCACTCCCACCCTAGGCAAGTCTTGGGCTTCGCAGACAGCTTCACAACTGGAGGCAAGAGGCTTTTTCGTGGTGCGCATTACACTCACCCTCAGCCAAAAAGATGAGCCAAAGGAGTTAGAGACCCCTGCATGACATCTGACACAGCCCCCCACCGCCACCACCGCATGCAGACTCATACTGTGGCTTCCCTGAGATTAATTGTATTTTTCCTGGAACAAAGCTGGAAATCACTCAAAGGGCAATAAATGCTGAAATATGTCTATGCTCTGCCAAAATTTCAGACGAAAAGCCAATAACGCAATTTTTACCTTATGTACTTGAATGGAGTCCCCTGCCTCCCTACCCCCAAAAAATAGACCCTTTCTAATGCAATGGACTAAAGCAAACAGAGAGTTCAAAAGACATGTTCATTTTAGTTTAAAAAGTTAATTTACGAGCCAGGTGGTGGTGGCGCACGTCTTTAATCCCAGCACTCGGGAGGCAGAGGCAGGCGGATCTCGGTGAGTTCGAGGCCAGCCTGGTCTCCAAAGCGAGTTCCAGAAAAGGCGCAAAGCTACACAGAGAAACCCTGTCTCGAAAAACCAAAAAAAAAAAAAAAAGTTAATTTACTTGGGTCTGCCACGCCATTTGTTGGCATTTGCCATCCAAGAGACTCCAGAACTCACATCTCCTCGTTAAATCTTACACAGGAATACTGTTTGCAGGTATGTAGACAACATGGAACCTCTGAAGGTTGCCTTGTATCATAGTAGAGAGGCCAATAATGGAAAGACTGCAATAATATGGAATGTGTTAGCAACAGCTACCTCTGGATTTTCCAGACATGACAGAGGTTGACATAAAAGCCTTGACATAAAAGGTTGACATGAAAGCCTTTGGGGGTTCCTTCAAGTCAAGTAGAGAGTGATAATGACCTGTGCCCTATATGCATAAAGAAATTTATGGGTTACAAAGAATGTTCATATATCATCATCTTTATCTTCCCAACATACCAGTTAGTTGGGTATTATTAGTATCACCGTAAAGATGAGGCAACTAAGGACCCCACACTTTGAACAGGCTTATAGAAATTCTTTAGAGGAGATGGTCATGTATGTGAGGATGACTAAACACATGGCTGTATTTATAAGTGACCAGGATGAGGATCTGAGCCAAAATTCAGCAAACTCACAATAGAATTTTGAGTTAAGTGGTGGTGCTGGTGGTCATGGTGCTGCTCTGCTGGTGCTGGTGCTGGTGGTCCTGGTGCAGTGGTGCTGGTGCTGGTGGTGGTATCGGTGGTGGTTCTGATTTTTGGTACTAAGGATTTAAAATCTGACCCTGTGAAGGCTAGACAAGCACTCTTCTAATAATCTATACCCCCAAACCTTAGGAGGTTGTACAAGATGCTCTTTCTAAAAGTGAAGGACAGATTTTGAAAGGACCCAAGGGATACAGTGGTACTGCAGGATTAGCAATGTGGCTGCTGCATTTTTAGGTCTAAGTGGATGCCAGAACATGGAGAGAACAAAGCATAAGAAAGGGAGCCCTTGAGTTCTGTGACCTTCATTCAAGGTAGTCAGTGACCTGGGGAAAAAGGTGCACCAGTTACCTGGTTCCTTGTGTGTGTTAGCTGTGGCTGCATTTCTGCTGAGCTACTCCTGGCCTGGCTCCAGAGAGTAGCACCTAGCCCTAATCCATCCTTTGTTTTAACCTGATACCTTTTTTTTTCTCTTATCGCCCTATGTGAATCTTGTCTAAGAGTCTCCCAAGGCTCAAAGGCCTACACAAAACTTGGAAAACCATGGTACCTGATAAATACAGGAATTTGCACTTGGCATTGTATCTTTGGGAGCTCCTTTCAGGTTGTTTTGAGCATATGGAAATCAACTGGCTAAACTGTAAATATTGAGAAAAATAAAAATGCCCTGGGCGAAGAGAAAGTACTTCAGTCCTTAGAGGCTGGACACCCCTGTAGCTGCGAAAGGCTAGATTCATTCTTTTTTCTTTCCTTCATTTTTCTTTAAGAAATTTTCTACTCACTCTACATACCACCCACAGATCCAACCTCATCCCTCCTCCTACCTCTCAGTCCTCTCTCCCAAGCCACCCCACATCCCCACATCTCCCAAATCAAGGCCTCCCATGGGGAGTCAGCAGAGCCAGGCACACTGAGCCTAGACAGGTCCAAATCCCTCCTACTGAACCAAGGCTGCGCAAGGCGTCACACCACAGGCACCGGATTCCCAAAAACCTGCCCAGCTAACAGGGAAAGACCCTAGAAGGGACACATGGATGACCCTGCGAAGGAGGAGTGGATGAGATCTACATGAGTAGACTGGGTGTGGGGGGTGGCAGAAGGTAAGTGGGGGATGAGAACATAGGGAAATGGGAAGGTCGAGCTGGAACAGGGACAGAGTGGGAGGTCAGGGAGGGAGATACCGTGATAGATGAGGACATCATGGAAATAGGAAGAGGCAGGGTGATGGGGAGGCTCTCAGGAATCCACAAGGATGACCCCACCTTGGACTGCTAGCAGTGGTCCAGAGAGTGCCTGGACTGGTCTACTCTGGTGACCGGTCTAGTGAATACCCTGTCATCATAGGGCCTTTGTCCAGTGACTGATGGAGGCAGATGCAGAGATCCATGGCCAGGCACCAGGCTGAGCTCTGGGCTAGATTCATTCTTAAGGTGCCTCTGATTCTTCTTTCCACAGCTCCACGTGAATGAATCCACACACCTGTGCTATGACACCTTGCGACAGTTAGCCAGCTTTATTTTACTATACCAAATACCTCAGAAAACCAATTTATAAGGTCAATTAGTGTGTTTTGTTCAGTTTGGGCAGTTTAGTCCATTAGTTGGCTCTTTTGGCTTGGCCCTGTAGACAGGCAGCCCCTCATAGAGGAAGCTCACAGCTGACCTCACCATGACCTGAGAGCAAAAGACAGAAGAGGGAGACACCAGGACCCTACAATCCCCTTTGATGACATGTTCTCAGTGATCTAGAGGCCTCCAATTACGGCCCTTTTCTTAAAGATTCCACTATCTCCCAACAGAGTGATCTTGAGGAATAAGTTTCAACACGTGGATCTTTGGAGGACACTCAAGACCTAATCTAGAATAAGCTGACTCAAACATTAAGGGAACAAGGAGCAACTGAGGTAAAGCACATACCTGAGCATCTTGGAGCAAAGAGTAGGAGAGAGAAAGGAGAAAGAACCAGAGAGGAAAATGGCATGCAAACATACTCACCCTAGATGTCTTGAATGTCTGGGCCGTTTCCCTAATGGCAGCTGCCGCGCACCCAGGGACACTGACCTACAGAGGCGAATGCTAGCTGACCATCAGAGCTCGGAAGAACTGTACTCCAGCAGCAGCTATTTTCCAAGCTCTTGACATCCCAGGACCACAGAAGAACACCTACTGGCATTCCTATCACAAACTCCAAAGTCCAAGTTCACAGATTTCAATGCCATACAGAAAAAGCCTGTGAGGATTTTTTGGGGAATAGGGGTATTTTGTTTTGTTGAGACAGGGTCTTATATAGCCCAGGCTAGCCTCAAACTTTATATGTAGCTCAGGATGACTTTGAACTTCAGATCCTCCTGCTTGATCTCTCAAGCACTAAGATTATTGCCAGGATCCACCACACCCAGTTTTATGTGGTGCTAGAGATTAAGGATCTATTACAATCAACCCCTGTCTTAGGCAGGAAGACATCAAGTCCCAGGGAATTTAAGTAGTTTGACCGACATCAAACAGTTAAATAGATAACAGACTGGGCTATAGATGAAGATTTGTTTCTTAGAGCTTATTCATAAGATAGTCTATGTTTATTTGAGAAGACACAGAATAGGAAATTATCAATACTTATTTGTGTTTAACAGTGATGTCTTCCATTTAGCATTGTTGTTATTGTTGTTGTTTTGGTTTTTCAAGACAGGGTTTCTCTGTGTACCTCTAGCTGTTCTGGAACTCACTCTGTAGACCAGGCTAGCCTCAAACTCTGCCTCTGGAGTGCTGAGATTAAAGGTGTGTGCCATGTTGATAAAAATCCCATAGCAGAGGTAGAACTGTGCCAATTCCCTCCATGTGTGAATTGGGTACCTACCAGCCACAATGATGGGATGTGTATTCTGATCGTATGCCCAAGAGAAGGGCATGGAAATGGGTGAATATTCAGTTTCTGCTCAAGAAGGGAAGATGGCTCTTCCTAAACTCTTCAATCCCTCAGCCCATGCCTAAGTAACAGGAGTGGAGTCCAGTGATAGATCTAAATAAGCCTCTATCCAAATCCTTTCTTTTATTCAGAACAATTAGAGAATAAAATGCAACACAAATGCTTCCAGTTGCCATGGACAGGCTAGCACAAAACAAGATGAAAACCTCACCAAGAGCCCTCGTCTCCAAAGTCAATTTTTCTTCTTCATTCCAGGAGTACGTGATAGTTAGCTAGCCAATATGGTTTCTGCTATTATTGACTCTATATTCTATGGAATGTAGTGCTGTGGTTTTGAATACGAAGTGGCCCCCGCCCTGGGCTCATGGGTTAAAGGGTTGGTCCTCAGCTGGCGGCACTATTTTGGAAGGTGTGAGAACTTTAGGAATTGAGGCTACAACGAAGGAAGTAGTTCACTATGAGTGAGATGCCCTGTGAAGAACATCTCATCCATCCCCTCCCCCTCTCCTGGCCACTAGGAAGCGTCACCACATGCTCCCACCACCTGCCATCTCTGCCTCTCCTCAGTCTCAAAGCAATGGCTCATAGGCCAGAACAAGCTTTTTCTCCTTCAAAGTCGTTTATATCTGGTATTCTGTGACAGCAATGGAAAAAAAAATAGAATTAAAAAAAAAAAAAAGACTGGCACAGGCACTTCAAAGTGCATCTTTCAGGCTCCCTGTGGTCACCACTTCCCATCTGACTCCACTGCCAGAGTTTCCTTGTCTCCTTGCAAAGGCTACTGTACATTAAGTTTCCATTTCACAGTGGGGTGAAAGGAGAAGATGTGTCTTAATTTACCTGGTGTTCTGCCTACCTAGCTTATTTAGATTTTCAGCCTGCTGAGAAGGAATGGGTCTTTCTTAATGATCAGTTCAAGACTTAACCTGTTGCTGACACTGGGATGTATTCTAGCCCTGGTTAAAATTCAGGGACAGCATTTAGTCAGGCAGCCTGGGGGCGGCAGGTCCTCTCTAGCCCTCTGTCATTACTTAATTTTTTGCCCAGCAAAGTCAAGAAAATAGGACTTGGAATGAGATTACGTCTGAACCTAGGAAATGTCACTCCTTGAATTCCAACTCCTAGTTTTAACGCTTTTTGGCATGGGTGAGCTTCCATATTTCCAGCCTGACACTCAAGCTTTGCAGCTCCTATGGTTTCCAGAGCTTACTACTTCTCAGCTGCCTACCTTCCACAAATTATTAGAAATTAATTTGACTTGGTTCAGCATTATCTGACAATTGCACTGACCCCCCCATGAACCTTTCTGACTAATTTACATCCCCGCCATGAGGCTTAATGTCTACAATGCCCGTGCACATTATTTTAAGCTCATGCCAATTATAATTTTTAATATAGTCTGAATATCATGCTGTTACTTAGCAACAAAGGTCACTCAGATAAATAATAATATCCTGTGAGCCTATTGATAGCCTCAGTTCTTTTTCATGGGGATGGAGGGTGAGAAGGGAGACCTTTCCAAGCTCCTGCTAGTGTTTGAACTATTGACAAGTAACTGCTACCTTCGGCCCCTCTAATGCAGGTAAGTTCACTCCCAGAGCCTGTTTGTCCTACTTCTCCTCACTACAGCTGCTCAAGAGTGAATGAGTGGGACTGTCTAAATGCACCTCTTCCCAGGCCTCCTCTGCACTGTCCCTTATATTGGTGCAACTTCAGAATACTTAGTTAATAACAGATGCAAAGGGATCCAGAAACGTAAAGCTTAAATTGACAGGGATGTTTTATTTTAGAGGTCAGAGGTCAAGGACTGAGTCCAGGGATGTCCAACCTCTTGATATCGAAACACCCTGGAGTAGCTGTGCAATCAAGTTACTAAAAGACCCAAACCAAACAATGACAAAGACATCAAAAACAAACAAAAAAACCTGGAATAAAAGCTTCATGTTTTAAGTAACTTCACAGTTTGTGTTGGGCCACATTCATAACTGTCCTTGGCTATGTGTGGCCCATAGGTTACTGGTTGGACAAATTTCTGTCCCCTAGAAAATGACAGTAGTGTGTTGCATGGGTCTGCCTTTAGTGGACAGCCCCAGAAGTCATCGAGGCCTAAGATTTCCATAGTATAGCTGGGCTCCCTTGGAGTCTCCCAACCTCCTCCACACTCACTGCCATGTCCTCTCATGGAGGATGGAAACACTCTTCCTCCCCATGTCATGGGGAACTGAGAGTTACCTGAGATACTCAATACTCAGGGATGCTCTGAAACTGTGAAGTTCAGTATAAATAAGAGAATTCCTGTGATGAGCCCTCAGAAAAGACCAGGCATATCTTCACAAAGCTGGCAAGTCTCTAGTGCAGGAACATTCCAGCACCCTTTCAGTTCTCTTCCCAATGGCCAGGAGATTGCCCTTGAGTCCAGTCTCAGATGAAAGAACAGTGAGCCCCAGCTTACTCTTTCTCCAGCAAGACCTTCCATCATTATGCAGCCAGACAAAGATTCCTTCTAGGATTTGACACATTTGAGTCTTTGCAGTTACCTATAAAAAGGGATGTGTTTCTCTGTCTGTCTCTCTCTCTCTCTCTTTCCTCTCTCTCTCTCACACACACACACACAAATACACATACTGCATACTTTCTATTCTATGGTAATCAAGCCCAATCTTCTTCATTCAAATTAACTCATCATCAAGTACCAAATCCAATACTTCACAGGTTCACTTTTAATCTGATGACCTAGGCACCATTACTATTCCCACCTTGTAGAAAGAAACTGAGGAACAGAAGCCCTCTGTATTATTTACTTAGCATGCATCAGGAACACAATACATTAACAAAGATTCAAAACCCCATGCATTTAGCTGACCCTGGCTTCCAGTTTCTTTGACTTCTAGAATATAATGAAACCATTCTCATACACCCTTTTGTGGGTGTCTTAGTTGGGGTTTCTATTGCTGGGACTAAACCATGGCCAAAAGGCAAATTGGGAAGGAACGGGTTTATTTGGCTTACACTTCAGCATTGCTGTTCATCTCTGTAGGAAGTCAGGACAGGAACTCAAACAGGGTAGGATTCTAGAGCAGGAGCTGATGCAGAGGCCATGGAGGGGAGCTGCTTACTGACTTACTTCCCATGGCTTGCTCAACCCACCTTCTTATAGTACCCAGGACTACCAGCCCAGGGATGGCACCACCCACCACAGTCTAGGCCCTCCCCCATTGATCACTGAGAAAATGCCTTACAGCTGGATCTCAAGGAGGCATTTCCTCAGCTGAGGCTCCTTCCTCTCTGATGACTCTAGCTTGTGCCAAGCTGATAAACAAAACCACCCAGTAAAATGGGCCATAGTGGAAAAATCTTAAAGGATCCTGATTTCCACAGAAATCTGCAAGATAAAGTTACAGGAGACCTTACCCTTTTGCTCTGATCATCCACAATGCATCTCAGCAAGCGAGTCCTGGTGAATTTCTCAGTCCTTGACCAGTTTTTCCTCTTAAAGATTCAGCCTTGCCGGGCGGTGGTGGCGCACACCTTTAATCCCAGCACTCAGGAGGCAGAGGCGGGTGGATCTCTGTGAGTTGGAGGCCAGACTGGTCTACAGAGCGAGATCCAGGACAGGCACCAAAACTACACAGAGAAACCCTGTCTCGGAAAAAAAAAAAGATTCAGCCTTAACATCATAATTCTGCCTACTGTCCTTTTTGCAATGCCCTAAGCTAGACATCAGAACAACAAAATGTGGACACAGAAGATACCCTGGTTAGGATCTGAACCTATGTTCTGTGGCCATATGAGCATGTCCACGGGTTAAAAACACTAACTGAACAGTATATTAGAACCACTGAATTCATCTCTCTTATAATTATCATTCCACTTCATGCCTATAGATTAAATGAAAATGAAGCTATCAATTAAGCTGATTTCTTTCCGGACCAGTGCTTCTCATGGTAAGATAGAAGGTCAATGATCTGTTGAGAGAGGACCCACATTGTGTCATTTCAACAAACCCCTGCAGGCCCTCTCAGATTCACTCTCAGCACTGACCGACCAGCCTCTATTTTGCTGATAAGCCTGGTGTGACTAGAGGTCCCCAATCATTGATGTTGGTTCAGGAGGTGCCACTGTGCAGGAGAATGCCACTCTATTATTTCATTTGAGTTAAAAATCATTTGCAATTCTCTTCCTAAGCCAGAGTACCCCAGGGCCCCTAAAATGACAGCTGTTAGAAGCTGCCTTTCCACCTTTAGGCTTCTGCCACACATCACTTGGAATCAGGGTAGAGACCCACCGGCCTCTGGTTCACCCTCCAGCAGGAAATTGCTTCCTGCACTCATCCATGGGACAAAAGCCAGCCACACCATCAGGAGCCATAAAGAGGCCAAAGGCAAGCAGCCATCCTCTCGGATATAATCCTCTTCAGAATCTCTGCTCCTCTATGCTGCTCCCTTTCTCTGCCTGGTTATATTCCTATTTAACTTGAGTTCTAAAATGTGGGTGTGTCCCGGTTCCTCAGTGGTTTGCACGTTTTCTTAATCATTACCCATCAGCCCCTGGCACAGGAAAGGTGTCTTAAAGCAAGTCTCCATGCTCTCAGCTTGCCATGCACTTGTATACCCATTCACCCACCCAATATTTGTTACAAGCAGCTCACTGTCGGAGTGTGCAAGAAGATGACGACAGGCGTGAACACAATACCTGTGTATTTGAGGGAGTCAGCTGTTGTAAAGGAGTCGGGTATGTAAATCAATCATTGTAGTGCATGCAGGGAGCTTCTTTAAAACCCCAACATTACACAGAGGCACGAGAGACAGACTTGGGCAGAACGGGGATACCTACAAAGAGGGATAAAAGAAGGAGGACTGTTTTACTAGATCCTAAGGACTAGGGAAGGGAGGGTTCCAGATAGAAACATCAGTGTAATCAAAGGCAGAAGACCGTGGAAGGCCAGTTGGGCTCAGGGGACTGCAGCAAGTTCCTCCCCCTCTGCATGTTGGGATGTTCGGAGTGTGACACAAGAAGGAACGTGAAGGTAGACCAACAATGGGAACCAGGTTTTAGAGTGTGAACCCCTGGTGACTTTATCCGGCATTGTAAGTAGCTAACAAATTTTAAGCTGCACAATACATGGAGCGTGCATCATCCCATCTCAGTAAAAGAGGTGTGAGATTGAAAGTTAAAAAACTCACCAGCGTTCCATCACTTTGACCCACAGATGGGGAAATCCCATGGCCAAGCTAATGCTGTTCTTATCATCATTTAAGAGGCAGGGGAATTATAGCTCCTTCACATTTTACTATGCACTAAGTAAGGGGTAGTTTCAAACCAACATGCTTTCAGACAGGGGGTTAAATTTTAGATAAGAAATGAGAAGACCTCAAGGAAGCAAGAGTGGACCATGCTGGTTTCCTAGAGCAGAGCATCGTGGGCAGAGGAAAAAGCAAGTACAAATTTCCTGAAGCAAGAAGATACCCAGGATGTCCTAGGAACCCAGGAGAGCCAGCATGGCTGGCGCAGAGAGAAGAGTTAAGAGAGAGAAGATGAAATTGGAGCTATGACATGAAATGAGGTTAGGTCTAGCTTTATAGTCCAGTGAGACAGAAGAGTGAACTCAGATGCTTAGCTGACTCCTATGTAAGAAGGAACTTGGAAATGATATAAAAAAGAAAACAGGAGAACTGAAGCTATAAAAGTACAGAGGAAAACTTTATGTCATTGCTCAGGGCAGTGATTTCTTGGATATGAACCCCAAAGTACATGCAACAAACGAAAAAATAAATTTTACTTGCATCAAACTAAATGTCTTCATAGCACAGGCAACAACTGACTAAGCAGATGACAACCCATAGACTGGGAGAAAGATTTACAAATTCCACACTAGATAAGGGACTGATATCTAAAACATATAAGAAATTCCAAGATAAAATAACCACACTTAAAACAAGTAAGTAAAGGGATTTGTACTTACATTTCTCAAAAGAGAACAGTCAATTGACTGGCAAATATATTTAAAAACTGCTCAGCATCTCTAAGCCAAAGAGAAATTGAAATTGTAGTGAGAAGTCATCTCACCTGATAGATTTGCTAATATTGAAAATACGAAAGAGGCACTCTACACAGAATTGGTGATGGCATAAGTTGGTGCAACCATTTTGGAGAAGAGTCTGGAAACTTCTCAAGAAAACTAAAATCAGAAACACTGTATCATCCAGGCATGGCACTGGCCTGAGGAATGAAATCAGTGTGTTCGGGGGAACACTGGGAACAAAGATTGCCATCTTTGTTCATGTCTGCAAGCTCATGAACTAACGAGGTGAGAAGCTGCTCCATACTCCTCAAGCATCCCTCCTGGTGGATGCTGAGACCAAAACAAACAACCCCAGAGAATGTCACGTGACTAACAGTGTAATCCCATTTCTAAAACTTGCCCCTTCCCCTCTCAGCTTCCGCCTCGCTTTCTTTCCAGTCTGAAAATGGCATACTTTTGTGTTGTTGTTGTTAAGAATTTCATACGATGTTCTGTTCATATTTTTCCTTTCCCCCAACTTCTCCCAGACCACCCTCCCCACCAACATTGCTCCCTCCCTCCCTACCCAATTTCATGTTCTTTCTCTCAGAAAGGAA